>JAYMFT010034063.1:0-15876 GCA_038088735.1 Panulirus argus
TATATATATATATATATATATATATATATATATATATATATATATATATATATATATATATATAGTTTTAGTGAGATGACCTTGATTAGGGCACTCAGTTGCCAGTGCCATCCCAGTGAAGATAAAAAAGAAAAAGGCTGTACATAACCCCAACAGCACAAGAATGAAGAAACATTCTTCTCTAAAATAAAACACCATGTGGTAGGAAAAAATCTTTAAAGATTGTCATACTGCAACTTTGTAGAGATGTGAAACAAGACTGAAAAAGGTCATCCTTCAGAGGCCCTTCAACTGCCCAAAGATGCCAATTAGTATTTTATTTGAAAATTTCAGAGCATGTAATGCACAGACAAATGCACATCTGTAGATATACCTTAATACTAAATACTATCAGGAAAATTTAGAGGGGCATCTATGCTGTTATAGACTCGGTACAAGTTAGTCTTTGCATTCAGATAATCTATACAAGGAAATTGCTGCCTGGAAGAGCTTGTCTTTTCCTTTTCCATTTCAAAATTCTCTGTATTTCAGTTAAGGCCTGGCCTCAATGTGGAATTTTGTCCATGACTGGAGCCTTCAACATAAAAAAAGAAAGAGATGGGTGATTATTAGTGCATATACACCTGATAATGAAAAGAAAGATCATGAGAGGGAAGTGCTTTAGGAGTAGCTGAGTAAATGTCATTAGTTTTCATATATGAGAATGGGTATTTGTGATGGGTGATTTAGATGCGTAGGTGAGTAATGAGGCCGTTAAGGATATAACTAGGTTGCATGGGCTATTCAGTATTATGAATGAAAATGGTGAACAGCATGTGGAGATGTGTGCTGAAAAAGGACTGGTGGTTGGAAATTCCTGGTTTAAAAAGAGGGATATACACAAGTATACATATGTAAGTAGGAGAGATGGTCAGCGGGCACTATTGGATTACATATTAATTGATATGCATGTGAAACAGAGACTTTTGGATGAAAATGTGTTGAAAGGGGCAGCTGGTGGGGTGTCCGATCGCTGTCTTGTGGAGGCAAAGGCGAAGATTTGTAGAGGTTTTTGAAAAAGAGGAAACAATGTTTGGAGAAGAGAGTGGTGAGAGTAAGTTAGCTTGGAGAAAAAGACTTGTGTGAAGATATTCCAGGAGAGATTAAGTTTAGAATGGCAAAAGGTGAGAGTAAATGAAGCTTTAGGAAAGGGAGGTATTTAGGAAAACGGTGTAGGCATGTGCAAGAGATGTGGTATGCGAAAGGTGGGAGGTGGGTAAATTAGAAAGAGTGGTGAGTGATGGAATGAAGAAGTAGAGTTGCTGGTGGAAGAGAACAGAGAGGAGTTTGAACATTACCTACAGGGAAGGAGTACAATTGATTGGGGGTAGTTTAAGAGAAAGCAGCAGGGGGTCAACTTGAAGGTGCAGGGGTTGAAAAAGAGGGAAATTAGAGTTGGGATGAGTGAGTATCAGTAAACTTTAGGGAGAATAAGATGTTTTGGAAGAAGGTAGATAATATGTGAAAGAAAAGCAAACAAATGGGAACATCAGTGAAGGGGGCAAAAAGGGAAGCGTTAACAGGTAGTGATGAAGTGGGGCGGGAATGGAGTGAATATTCTGAAGGACTGTTAAACATGTTTGCTGTTAGAGTGGCAGGTGTAGGGTGTTTTGGCTGGGGTGATATGCGAAGTGAGAGTCATGGAGAGTGGTTTGGTGAAGAGAGAAGAGGTGGTAAAAGCCTTTCATAAGATGAGATGTGACAAGGTGGCCAGAGTGGAAGGTACTGCAATTGAATTTTTTAAGAAAAGGGGTGATTATGTTGTTGATTGGTTGATAAGAATTTTCAGTGTGTGTATGGATCATGGTGATGTCCCTGAGGATTTATGGAATGGATGCATAGTGCCATTAGATAAAAGCAAGGGAAATAAAGGTGAGTGTTCAAACTACAAAGATATAAGTTTCTTGAGTATACCTGGTGAGTTGTATGGGAGGGTATTGATTGAGGGAATGAAGGCATGTACAGAGCATCAGACTGGGTAGGAGCAGTGTGGTTGCAGAAGTGGTAGATGATATATGGATCAGGTGTTTGCTTTAAAGAATGTGTGTGAGAAATATTTAAGGAAACAGATTGACTTGCATGTGACATATAAGGATCTGGAGAAAGCATATGATAGGGTTGATAGAGATGTTTTGTGAAAGGTCATAAGAATATTTGGTGTTGGAGGAAAGCTGCTAGAAGCAGTGATAAGTTTTTATCAAGGGTTTAAGTCATGTTACAGTTAGTAAGAGAGGAGAGTGAAAGGTTCCAAGTAATTGGTCTGTTGCAGAGGTGTGAGATGTCACCATGATTGTTCAATTTATTTATGGATGGAGTGGTGAGGAAGGTAAGTGCGAGAGTCTTAGAGAGATGGTTGAGTATGCAGTCTACAGGGAATGAGAGGGCCTGTGAACTGAGTCAGTTGTTGTTTGCTACTGTTTCAGCACTGATGGCAGATTCAAGTGAGGAACTGTGGAAGTTGGTGACTGAGTTTGTAAGATAGTGTGAAAGGAGAAAGTTGAGAGTGAATGTGAATAAAAGCAAGATTATTGGGTTCAGCAGGGTTAAGGGGCAGCTTAGTTAGGGGTGTGAGTTTGAATGGAAAAAAATTGGAGGAAGTGAAGTGTTGTAGATATCAGGACGTGGACATGGTAGCGAATGGAACCATGGAAGTGGAAGTGTCATAGGGTGGGGGAAGGGGCAAAGTTTCTGGGAGCACTGAAGAATGTGCAGAAAGAGTGAATGGTATCTGGGAGGGCAAAAATGGGTATGTTTGAAGGAAAAGTAGTCCCGACAATATTATATGGATGTGAGGCATGAGCTATAGATAAGGCCGTGCAGAGGAGGGTGGATGTGTTTGAAGTGAAATGTATGACAACAGTATATGGTGTGAGATGGTTTGATCACAGAAAGGGTAAGAGAGATGTTCGCTGATAAAAGGGTGTGGTTGAGAGAGCAGAAGAGGATGTACTGAAATGGTTTGGATGTATGGAGAGAATGAGTGAGGAAAGATTGACAGAGCAGATAAATGTGTCAGAAGTGGAGTGAACAAGGAGAATGGGGAGATCAAATTGGAAATGGAAGGAGGGAGTGAAAGATTTTGAGCTATCTGGGCCTGAACATGTATGCATGGGATAGAGTGAATTAGAATAACGTAGTATACTGGGATCAACATGCTGTCAGTAGACTGAACTAGGGTATGTGAAGCATGTAAACCATGAAAAGGTCTTTAGGGCCTGGTTATGGATAGGAAGCTGTGGTTTCAGTGCCTTACAAATGATGGCTAGAGAATGGATGTTCCTGGCAGTATCTTATTAATGCGGGGAACAGCAATCAAGTATGATGATAATCAATCATCAATTTTTTTGGTGTAGGTAAAAGGAATGGTAAAATGTGTGGTGGCTACCCATGTGACACCCATGCCTGATTTCTGCACTTTTTAGTTATATTTGCTGACATAACTACAAAACCTTTATACATTATCAGAATGATAGTAGTGGGTGAAATATACTTTTGAAGTGGATTTTTTATTCATAAAGATATCTTTGAAATTCTAAGGTTAGATGCATTTCTTAAACTACGAGGAATGTTAGATTCACAAAATTAGAAAGGAAATCTCACTGAGGAAATAAGGTTTAAAAATCAAAACTTTTCCTTCATCTGGTAAGCATGCATTGCTACACTCTACTCCAAAGAAGGATGACTGCTCTAACCTTTCCACCTATAATCTTATTGCTGTGACATTTACTGTCTCTAATGCCTTGAATTTCTTCTCAACTCCTATTTCCTTAAACATCATGAGTCTCACTCTCTTTTCTGATCATCAGTATGGCTTTTACAAAGTGTGATCCATCAATGACATCCTTTTTTTTTTTTATCATATTAATGTCTGTTCATACTCAAAGACTGGGGAATCCCATATTGCAGTGTGTAACACTAGGGTCTAAATTCTAAGCTCCCCTATGTTGACTTTCCTTCCTCAATCTGTTCTCTAGTATCTAGTTTCCTTCTTGGTTAGTCAAACTGTCGATGAGTCTAACCTTCCCTCTTTCTTAGTTGACTGGAATGACCCTCCTGTGCCGTTTCTCCTTTCTATGAAGGGCTTTATTTCTTCAGCAGATAACTAAATGCACACATAGGCTGACAATTCATCAATGTGTTCTCCCTCTTCCTTCAAATCAGCTCTATTTTCATTTGCATTGTCTGCATCTCGTCATATCATAATTGACTTTAAAATCAGAATTATACAGGAATTTCTAGTGGGTGGCTGTAAACTCAGATTTGTACAGGAATTCCTAGTAAGTAGTTGTAAACTCAGATTTTTTGCAGGAATTTCTAGTCGGCAGTTGCATCCTTGTTAGTTTTAACTTTTATAGGGCTGCCACTATAAAAAAGGTGTTCAGATATAATGAGCAGTTGAAAAAACAGAACAGTCTGTGATTGACTTTTAAAACTTGATGTAATACTAGACATTTAAATCTTAGTGCACCTCCATTTTTAAAATGAGAACTTACCCAGCAACCCACTGCATCATTCATCACTCTGATTTTTCTCTGTTATCCTTGAACTGAGATGGCCTTTGTGTTGTTAGGGCACTGGACAAGAGAGTCAACTAGGGCCTCTCAGAGGCTTAATTTTTTGGCTCTATAAGAAAGGTGAACATTTTTCATTTCCCTTTGCTTTATCCATGATGCTGGTGAAAGTAAGTCAACACAATATTGATAATACAAATGACTGAAGGTAATTAAGATAATAAAAACTAAGAAAGATTTAAGGTCCCCTATAGTGGGGGCTCTGAGCAGTTTCCCCTGTTTGTCCTCCCCAAAGGCCATAGCTGCCTGGGAGATTGAGTCTTTTTCTGATATAATCCTCAAAATCAATTTTCATGGTCTCCTTATATGAACAAATATGATAACTGGCTTTCATTATCACCTAGGCCCCACAAAATATTGTCTATTTACATTGCAGAGTAATAGGATGGGGCCTGTATGGGAAGCACACAATGTTCTCCCACCTTGGTGATTTGTAGTGAATTGAGCCTTGACAATTTTCCTGCAAGATAATTAGAATGGCATGGGACATATGGTACCTCTATATGCCTGTATAAAGAAACCATTTCTTCTTTCTTTAAATGTGAAAAGAAAAATTAAGAATTTATAGCAAAATTAGTTAATCCCTTGGTAGATTTTCATAAGTACAGTAGTACATATCTATCTATCTACCTGTCTATATCTCTGATGCCCATTCCCTCCAGGAACTCCCATAAAGAGGGTGGCCACAGCAGAAGTTTCCACTTATCCATGTCCTTACACGCCTCCCTTGCATTAACTGTTCCATGTATTCTTCTACCATTTCTCTCCCTCCAGTACTCCTCCACTCTATTTTCCCATGTCACAGGAGGTCTTCCTCTTGTACCAACTCCTTTAATAGTACTATCATACACTCTCCTTGTAAACTCCCCCATCTTGCATTTTTTCCACATGCCCACACCACCTCAAAGTTTTATGTTTCACCCAATCTTCTAAACTTTGCATTCCCTGCCATACCACATGTCTCACACATACCCATCATTTCTTTCTTCATTCCATCAAGTTATACCACATGCTCCTCTCAAAGAGCTCATTTCCACAGCCTGGTTTCTTGACGTCTGTGATTCATTACATGTCTGTGTCTTGGCTGCACAAGTCAGGGTTAGGAGGACTATGCTGTCTCTTAATCCTCTCTTTGCTTCCATAGTTACACCTATTCCCTTCATTATTCTGTTAAGGGACCTAATGACTATTCTACCCTGTACTTCTCTCTCCCTTATCACTTCTTGCCTATCACCAAACTTACTCAAGACATCTCCTAATTACTTAAATTCTCTCTCTCTCTCTCTCTCCTCTCCTCTCCTCTCCTCTCCTCTCCTCTCCTCTCCTCTCCTCTCTTCTCTCTCTCTCTCTCTCTCCAAAACACAGTTTAGTACACTTTCCCCTTTTACTATGTATGGTTTTGCAAAATTATTACATTCACTGTGTTTATTTTCAAACACCATCACTTTACTTTTACTTGCATTAACCTCTGATTGCCTGTGCTAACACATCATAAAAGACAAACTTCTACTTCTGCAACTCCTCTTCAGTCTCGGCAAACAACACAGTATCAAACAATACAGTATCATCCACAAACATGATTGTCACTAGCCACCATACTTCACTGCAATGCTCTGTATCTTCAATCCCTTTCCCTAGTTGTGTTTTTATCTCTCTTATCGTTCCATCCATACATCTAATAAGAAGCCACAGGGACATCACACAGCCCTGCCTTGTACCCACATTTATACCTAAACTTTTGTTCAACTCTCCATCCAATCTTACACATGCATTTGCTCCTGTATAGAAGGCTTTTACACATCCAACAGTTGTTTCCCTACCCCACATATCCTAAACACATCCCATATAGTATTCCGCTTGACACTGTTATACACTTTCTCTTGGTCCACAAAAGCTGCATACAACTTCTTATCTATCGCAAAATACTTTTCCACAGTTATCTTCACCACATAAATCTTATCCATGCATACCCTACCTTTCCTAAATCCCCTTGCTCCTTACTTATTCTGCATTCAGTCACTTCCATCACTTTGCCAATCAACATTCTTGCATACACTTTTTCTGGTATACTTAACAGACTTATTCCCCTATAATTGGTACATACGTCCTGAGTACCTTTTGTTTTCAATAAAGGAACAATGATAGCTTTCACCCAATCCTCAAGTACAACCTTCTCTTTCCATGCTAAATTACATATTAGATGCATCCACTCCACCATGTTTTTTCCTCCATACTTCAGCATTTCAGCCACAATCCCAACCACTTTAGGTGCTGTTTCTGACTTCAGCCTCATTATCATCCGTTTTACCTCCCTTTTTGCTATAGGCCCTTGGACTTGTATTCTCTAACATTCATCCTCCATAAACATGCATGAAACAGCTGCTGTTCCACCTTCTCCTGCATTCATCTTCTTCAAAATGCCCTTTCCATCTTCCTTACACTTCCCCCTTTTGGTTCAGCAACCCTTCCTTACTTCTCACATTAACTTTTCCACTGTTACATCTATCTCTTTCCTTTTTCACCTCCTCCTAGTACAAGTTCTTACTTTCTCTAAACTTTTCACTCAACTTTCTTCCAAAATCTTCATATGCTCTCCCTTTGCTTTCCTTTACCAGCTTCTTAACATTCTGCTTACACATCATATATTCTTCCCTCCTCCTGTGAGCTTCCACTGGTATATTCATTTTTGAGTAATCTGCCATATGCCTCTTTTTTTCTCACCATGCATTTCCCTTTTTATTTCTATATCTCACAGCCTTGTATCCAACTACTAATTCTGCAACTTGTGATAGTGTTTCTCTAAAACATTCTAAACACCTCATTCACACCTCACTCATCAACACTTTTACCTCTCCACTCTTCCTTTCGCCATACCCCCACTTCTACCTGATCCTCACCACCACAAGAAATGCGAAATGGTCAGAGTCTCCAAAGAATCTTCTCATAACTCTAGCATGTAGCACATCCTTTCTCAATCTTTCATCAGCTACCTCAAAGTCAATCAAATCCTTTTTCTCTTCTCTTCCATCACTTCTCATCCATGTATACCTATGGATCATCTTGTACTGAAAAAAGCTGTTTGTAAGGAATAAACCCTTCTCAGCACAGATATCCACAAAATACCTTCTATTCTCATTTACTCCAGGCACCTCCATTTATCAACTATCTTGCGATTTTACCATACCCCACCTTCACATTCATATCAACCATTACAATCACATTTTTTTCATTTTCCAAAACATTTATACAATCATCCTTACCTCGTATAGTCTTCATATTTACAGGCACATATACTCATGCATACCTCACAGTTCCAATCTTTCCTTTCACCCACACTATTCTTGATACAATCCATCACTGCTCTGTAATGTCCTCCCACACTCTCGATGATAGCTGAATTACACATCCTTATTCATCCCTCCTTTCCTCTACCCTCGTAATCATCTTTCATTTCCATCCATACTACTCCTCCTTCTGTGACCTCCCATAACTTACATTCATCATTTCCATTTTCACCCCATAAACCCTCCCCATGGATATGAGTATCCACAAACCCCAGCACATTCAAACTATAACTTTTGAATTTCTCCACAAGCTCTGTCCTTTTATTCTCACCAGTCATCCCATTTCATTCAGCATCAGCGCCTTCACTCGCTTGTCCCTTTTACTCCAGGACATAACTGGTAGACTCCAGTGCCACTTCTTAGCCTTTTGTGCCTTACCTTTGACAGTCCACTGGCAGAGAGCAACTCTAGTGCAGTGTTTCCCAGAGGCAGCGGGGCTCCAAAATTGTTCAAAATACTAAAATCCCTGGCACACCTCAAGTATTTGTATGTGTTTAAAAATGAAATTACTTCTGTTGCCCTAATGGAGTTGGGCAGCACCTTCCCCTTCAGTTCCACCCCTAAGGGAATAATAAAGAGGTTACCATGAGATGGCGGGATGAGACTTGGATACTTGAGAAAACTAGAGTATTCCTTTGAGGCATGGAAATTTAAAACTTTTCCCAATTTCAAGCCTACCATAATAGCAGCAGCCTCCTAACCTCATTGGTTACAATGCTGTCACTACATAGTACATGCTTGCACCTTAAAGGGTTAATATCTATGAGGCACAATTTCCTCTTTCTTGTTCTAAGCCCTCTACAACTTTCCCATTTTGTTTGATGGCTCTGCAGTTTCTCTAGTCAACACAATAAACAGCTTGAGTATCACTGTAATATCTTAATTGTCTTAGAAACCCCCACATTACACACATAGCCAAGTCTTTCTCTTAGAAGTTAGGAGCCCATTTCAGATGCTAAAAAATTCTGCTTTTCCACACAGTTGCTCTGATTATACAAAGGACTTATTAATTCTTGTATGAAGTACTGCTCTCACATTCAAAAAGGTTCAAATTCTACATACTTACATGAGTGAGTTGAGTCCAGATCAGTCTGACATATCATCTCTCTCAGTCTGACCTCAAAATTTGAGTCGCTTAAACAATGCCGTAGTGTATTTTCTTTCCCTCTTCAATATATATTGCTTTGGTTTCTTCTTCTGAGAACTAGCATGTTGTATGCCCTAGCCATTAACTAGACTAGTGATATTCAGTAAGTCACTGCATCACATGATTTCTGTATTGTTTTTTGGCAACTCAAGGGTAAGCCATTGTAGTGTCAATTTCCCTTACAGCCCTGTTATGCTTTGGAACTTCTTACGCTCTCATGACCTTCCTAACACCTAAAACCTATCCATTTTGAAAAGGTTTGCCAAGCCTTCCAGAACTTCTTTCTTCTATGTCTTATTTGTTTGATGTTTCCTGTATTAGCAAGCTTGTGCCAGAAACAGACAAAGAGATGGCCTCATTCACTTACATCCATTCTCTAGCTATCATGAAACCACAGCCTCCTATCCACAAGCAGGGTCCACAGACCTTTCCTTGGTTTACCCCAACTACTTTATATTCTCTGGTTCAGTCCATTGACAACACATCTTTCCCTGTACTCCACATTACTCCAGTTCACTCTATCCCGTGCACACTTTTTTTCCCTCCTTAATGTTCAGGTCCCGAGCACTCAAAATTTTATTCACCCCATCCTTCCATCCCAAGTTTGATCTCCTTCCCTATGTCCCCTCCACTTCTGACACATACATCTTCCTTGTCAATGTCATCTGACTTATTCTCTGCATATGTCTAAACCATATCAGTTCACCTTTACAGCTTTCTGAACCATACTCAAATTATTACCAAACCTCTCTCCTACCCCATCATTATTCACTTGATCAACCTACCTTACACTACGTATTGTCCTCTAATATTTCATTTCCAACTCATCCACCCTCTTTTGTACATTCTCATATATAACCCATGCTTCACATCCATACAGCACCCTTGGAGTACTGTACTCTTAAACATATTACCCATTTTCACCCTCTTTCCATACATTCTTCAGTGCTTCTAGAACCTTGTCCCCCTAACCCACCTTATGACTCACCTCAGCTTCCATGGTTCCATTTACTGCCATGCCCACTCCTAGATATCTAAAATAATTCACTTCCATGTTTTCTCCATTCAAACTCTCACCCGAACTAACCTGTTTCCTTCCACTACTAAACCTCATAACCTTGCTTTTATTCACATTTACTCTCAACTATCTCCTTTCACATGCTCTTTCAGACTCAGAATCTCTTGAATCTGCCTGTGCTGTCTCATCAGCAAACAATAACAGACACCCTCCAGGTCCCCTTCTCTCCAACAGACTGCATACCTACACCTCTCTCTCCAAGACCTTTGCATTTACCTCTCTCACCACCCAGTCCATAGGTAAATCAAACTGCCATGGTGACATCACACATCCCAGCTGCAGACCCACTTCACCCAAAACCACTCATCCTCCTCTCTACTTACTCATACTCAAGCCTTACTATCTTGATAAAAACTTCTCACTGCTTTAAATAGCTCTCTTCCTATACCATGTGATATTGGTAAACTTTCCACTATGCACACAATGTATTGCTGTCAGTCTTTTCAAATGCTTTTTTTCAGATCCATAAATGCCAAATACAAATCATTATGTTTCACTGAGCATTTCTTACCCATATTCTTTAAGGCAAACAGATGATCCACACATACTGTCTTCCACTCCTTAAACCACATTCTTTTTATCCAATCTGGTGTTCTTTCCATGTCACCATCCTCTCAGTCACCTTTCTTCCATATAATTTACCAAGGACTCCCGTGGTGTAGTGGGTAGCGTTCCTGACCATGATGCATTCATGGGCCGCCCAGGGTCGAGCGCATAGGTTCGAATCCTGGTTGCAGCAGTCAGTCCACAGTTAACCCAGCTGTTCATCCACCTCTAGGGGTTGGTCGATAAAATAGGTACCTGGCTCAGGCTAGGGTATATATGTTAATGGGATGGCCTTGATTAGGGCCTTAGCTGCCCGTGCCGTCTCAGCTAACATAGAAAAAAAAAAGTACTCTGAACAAATACATACCTCTCTAATTTGAATACTCACCTTTGTTCCCATTGCCTTTATACAGTTACATTTTACATGCAGTTTGTCAATCCTGAAGCACCTCACCACGATTCATACTTATAGGGTGAGCCAAAAGTCACTGTACACCTGCCACAGACAATGATTATATTCAGATAGTCTCTGTACATTAATACAGACATTTCCCATGCTGAAGTTACAACAAATACTGGAAATGGCACCCAGTTGCCTATAGACATGCACCCACATTCCTTATCCTGTTTGGAAGGACACATGACAAGTCAGTCAGAGTGTTGTTTCTGATGAAATTTGCAATGGCTTCCTTCATTTCAGGGAGGGTGTGAGGATTTCCTTTTTAAACAGCACATATCCTTGCTTCCCACAGATGATAAACAAGAGATGTGAGATCAGCTGACCATGGTTGCCAAATGTCCTTTGAAATTATTTTGTCTCAGAACACACTGTGCAGTATCTTCATGGAGACATGAGCTGTGTGTGTGCAGTAGCACTGTCTAGTTGGAAGTGCCCTTGGGCAATTTCATTCTCATGTAACTGTCCAATGAAACAATACAGGATCACTTTATGATAATATTCCGAGTTGATTGTGGCACTGAAGAATATTGGCTGGTTGTTTGATTTCGTGCTATGGTGCACCACACACCAACCTTCTGATCATGTAATGGTGTCTCCTTGATCGCATGCAGAACAGTCGCTGACCAAACGCTGCTGTTTTGGATGTAGATGTAACTGGATAAAGGAAACGATGCTTCATCAGTAAAAAATATGGCATCCAGAATATCCTCTCCATTGTCAGTATTAACATCTCTAAACCATCAGCAGTATTCAACATGCTTGAGTTTGACCCTTTATTTCAATTCATGCACAGATGTTTTGTTGTAGGGATGCAGGTACAACTGCTTCTTCAGCACTCTATGTGTGCTGCTATACGAGATGCCTGTCTCCTTTGTCAATTTATGAATGTACTTTTTGGGCTTTGCATTATGGGATTCAAAGTATACAATATGTTTTCTCGTGTTACTACTGCCAGCCTGCCGGATCTTGGTACTTCCACAATCAACACAGTTGCATGAAACTTGGCAGTTAACTGCTGCACTAAAATTGCAATGTGGTATGAAAGTGTCAGGATACCTTTCAGGAAACTCTGGTGCACTTCATCCGTATATTGGTCTGCATTACATAACACTTGTTCCACTTGAGCCTCAAGCAACAAAACTATTTTCATATTAGCACCTGTTAACCTCTGGATATGCTTGCATTCAAAGAAACACTGAAATGACATTGAATGAGGAAGGAAGGGAAGGAGGAGGAGAGGGAGAGAAGGAGGGGGAGGTCAGTCACCGTATATGTCAAAAGTCACGAAGGCAATTTGATTTAAATGTGATGTTAAGAATGAGGCAGTTTTATTATTTGTAATATAGGTGCACAGTGACTTTTAGCTCCAGGTTTTATCTGTAAATTGAAAATCCTAACTAACTAGTCAACAACACAATCACCTCCTTTATGAAATTCAGCTGCAATGCTATTTACTCAGGGTGCCTTGCCACATTTCATCTCATGCAGGGCTTTCACTACTACTACTTCTCTTTTCACCAAACTCTTTCACTTTTCATGCTTCCACAACCCAAGCACCCGATATCATCCATTTATCATCGGACACATTCTTCTTCTTCTTCTTCTTCTTCTTCTTCTTCTTCTTCTTCTTCTCTTCTTCTTCTTTTCTTCTTCTTCTTCTTCTTCTTCTCTTCTTCTTCTTTTCTTCTTCTTCTTCTTCTTCTTCTTCTTTCCTCCTCCCCCTCCTCCTCCTCCTCCTCCTTTCTTTTACTAGCAACTTCAGTTCATCATCCCACCGTTCACTACCTTTTCTCACCTGGCCACTTCCCATATTCTGCATGCCACACACTTCTCTCACACATACTGGCACTGCTTCCCTAAATACCTCCTATTCATAATCTGCTCCTCTAGCTTCATTTACCCTCAGCTTTTACTATTCTACACTCAATCTCTTCTGGTGTTTCTTCACCCAAATTTTTTTTCCAAGCTCACTAACTTTCACCACTTTCTTCTTCCCCATATAATTTCCACTTTTCCAAAAGCTTCTACAAATCTTCATTCATGTCCCACCATGTAATGATCAGACATTCCAACAGCTTCACCTCTCTGCACATTCACATCCAAGAGTCATTTTTTTTACACACTTATCAATTAGTATGCAATCCAGTAATGGCCACTTACCAACTCTCCTTCTCATCCATGTATACAGTGTCTGCAAAGAACTTTGTTGGCCCCCAATATCTTTTCAAAGGCAAAACATAGTTAAAGTTTGTTGTGGGTACAAGCATATAATTCTCTGAGGTGAAATCATCATACCTCTGGTCACTGAGATTAGTGTTTCTAATGGTGTGAACACCAGCAACCCACCTCAGTGTGCCTCAGGCTATCAAGAGAGAACATTGTTCATTCTCTACTCTTCCATGATGCCATTTCACTTTGGGAATTTCACTTCTGGGCACTGTATTTCTTCCACCTGTGCTTCAAGATGGTTGGCTCTTACCTTTCTATGGAGGAGAAAGCCCAAATTCTCACCTGGAAGCAAGAAAATGTGGTTACATGTGAGATTTCTAGGCACACTGGGCGCTCAGAACAAACAACCAAGTGGCTGCTTTCTGCAACACCTCATCAGTGCCGTGCCTCATTCAGGAGATCAAGACCCCATGGAGCCAAAACTTGGACCTTGAATACTTCAGGAAACTTGCCAGTTCCATGCCCAGGTATCTGTAATGGTAATTAAGGCCAAAAGAGAGATGACAAAGTAATAAAATGTAAGCATGACATCACCTTTGAAAATGTAAGGGGAGGCAGACATTTTTTTGTGGATACTGTACCTATGTATGTCCCCCTTTTTAAACCAAGTATTCCCAATCCCCAGTCATTTTTCAGCACACAACCCCATAAAGTGTTTGCCATTTCTACTCACCTTACTGAATATCCCAAACCACCAGTTATATCTCAACTGCCACATTACCCACTTTTGCATTTAAATCACCCATCACTAATATCTGATCTCTCACATCAAAACTGCTGACACACTTAATCATCTGCTTTTAAAATGCCTGCTTCTCTTCATCAATCTTCTCATGGCCTAGGTTCTTAAACACTAATGATCACCCATCTCTTGTAATGCACTTTCATTTGTACTTACATCAATCTGGAACTCGCTTCCTTACACCCTTTCACACGTTTCCACAACTCCTCCTTTAGTTATAGTGCTACCTCTTCCTAAGCACTTGCCCTCAAATTTACCTGTGACTTTACCTCTAAGATATTCCCAAGCCATTCTTCCCTTTAAAACTGAGCTTTGTTTCACTCAGATCTAGAACATCCAAGTTCCTTTCCTCAAACATACAACCTATCTCTCCTTTCTTTTGATCTTGGTTACATTCGGACACCCCTGCCTGGGCCTTCGGGGAGGATGAGCACTCCTCGCTTGGCTCCTTCTTCTATTCCAACATTTAGAAATTGAAATACAAGTTGGGGAAGGTTTCCAGCTGCCATGCTCCCATCCCTTTAAGTAACCTGCTAAAACATGCAGAGAATATGCATGAAGTATTCTTTCTCCCTATCACCAAGGGTAACTCTTCCAAAATTTATAGATTATTTTCACTGTGTTCTTTCTACTTTTCTGTGTTCTTGGCCCTTTTTTCTATGTAACTGAAGGCCTGGCCTCAAAGACGGCTTTTGTTTTATGTGTGGAATTTGCAACACATGAAAAAAAGGTAAGATTGATTAAATATTATGGTAATAACATGTATGTTTAGTTTAAATGGTGGAATTATAGTCACCATAGGAGATGGGAAAGTTTTGAGGAATTTTTGAAAGAGAAACATGCAAAACAGGGTGATGACAGGGTTGGATTTAGACCTTGGGGGGCCCAGGGCACTTCAGGTTCGGTTGGGCCAGAAAGTTCTGGTGAGTTCCTGATTAAGATATTCTTTATAATATTGTTATTCCTGAAGGCTACATTTACATTAAAGGATTTAAGGAACCTGGGAAGTAATGTAAAATTATCACTGAAAGGGAGAACTAAAAGATTCTTGATAAGTTTATAGCGTGCCCTGTGAAAACTGTAATTTATGTTGGGCTGGTAAGGAGCTTCATGTTAGACTTAAGCGACATAGATATAGTATAAGAACAGGACAAGAATGAAATGCCTTATTTAATCATGTTAAAAATTATGATCACTGTACTGACTGGAGTAATGCCAACTTATTTATTAAATCTAATTCCATTACCAGGAGAAATATCATTGAATCTTCTATTATTAACTACACAAAGAATTGTAACATTAATATTAGTGAATGTCTATACAAATTGGATAGCCGAACACCACCATTTGGTAATGCTTGCTTTTTGATGTGTCCTAGCTACTTCTCTTCCTTGTATATCAACTGACTGTTCTATATCTCATTCTTGTATCTCCCCTGATGACGTAATTATTACACAAAAGTGCATCTGGGAACTTATCGTGTTTCATTTTCATGTGGTTTACCTGCATGTACTAGATCACGCGCACTGCTGTGACCTCTTGCAAAACTAAGACAAGCATCACGCATCTTGCGAGTCAGTAGGAGTTTTCTGGTCAGGGAGCGAAGAGGCAGGTTCAGATGTTTTTGGCAGTGCTCTTGAATTGTGCATTCTGCAACACTTCCAAGGAGGGTGGGATAGGCTTGCTTCAATTGTCTTGCTGTGATGTGTGGATTTATCAA
>JAYMFT010034074.1:0-15876 GCA_038088735.1 Panulirus argus
CTCTCTCTCTCTCTCTCTCTCTTTATATATATATATATATATATATATATATATATATATATATATATATATATTCAAATAGACAGGTACTGTATAAAGTCACAACCAATCAAATACTGTTCACTCTAAATGACCCGTTAACACAGAGCAAGGTAGAGTCACCATCTGTACCTTAAAAGACAACAATGTAAAACTCACGTTATTAAAGCAGCAATGAGGAGGAAAGCATACAACAACATCTCTCCGTGAGAGAAGGTAAAGGGAATGATGAGAACGATCCACGGGGAATGAAGAGAGAACGGGAGAAAGGCAACATACGTGACAAATGTTAAAGACGCCCCACCCCCTCACACACACACACACACACACAGAATGATCTTTTGGGTGCTTATATCAGGTGACACCGCACGAAGGTAAAGGCCCCGCTCATCACACACTATCAAGGACTCTCGCGGCAGCAAATCACACACACACACACACACACCTGGAGCTCCGCAGTTCCACAGTCTCTCACACTTTCCACACGGGAAAACACGACGGGCGTTCCCTCCGCATTATCACAGCAGGACCTTCCTTCTTCAGGGTGCGCCACTCACGTGAATGGGTTAGAACAAGGTCCTGGGGGGAACTCCTGGAGGAAGCATGGGAATCCTCCAAGAAGGCTCCTTTATGAGGGAACATTATCTGGGGATCATGGGAGTCTCTCAAGGATAGCCTTACACACGGAACTCCCTTTCTTCAGGATCGCTATCTCAACCGTGACGATGTACAGATGGTCTAGAGTAACCAAGGACGCGGAGGAGTGCCCCATACAAGGCCCCAAGACGATTGGAAAAAAAAAAAGATAAGTGAAAGTCTGGAGACTTTCGAAACAGCTTGAGAGATCTTTAGAAGACTTATGGCCGTCTTTAAGATAACTAGCACTTCCTGAATCGTCTCTGGAAAGCTATGGCGACCCTAGGGGGGGGTGGGACCACTTAAATAAAGTTTACGAGGAAGTTCCTGTAGCAGGTCCCAGATGTCTGAAGCCGAGGCGAGACATTCTGCCGTGTGAATGAATCCCATCAAGACGGACGGCAAGAGAGACAATCCCCCTGGCAAGTGCTGGCAGGTGGGTGGGAGTCTCCAGTCTCTGGCCCAACACGTCACGACCCCCTCACCTCTTGACCCGTCCGCTGACCTCCATCCCTCGATGCCTCACGCTGCGGGACGACTTTTGCTGTTTCAGTCATCCATTCTTACTTCTTCTTCTCGTCTGTGTCCTTCTTTCCTCTACGTCATTTCCTACACCCTCAAGTGTCGTTCCACCATTCCTACTGTATCCTCCGCGTCACCCAGAGAGACCGGACCATCCCGTCCCACACACTAGGAAAAAAAAAGTCTCGCACGGAAAAAAAAAAACTATGTGGCTGGAGCCTCACCAGTGCCTCATACCTCACAGTTAACTGGCGTCAGGTTCTTCCCCCCCCCCCCCCGTGCCCAAACTCCGTCACTTTCACACCGCACCGTCACGCCAAGCCACCCACCCCCCCATCCCACCCCACCTGTTACAACTGTCATTTGCACCTGGTCGCAAACGTCTCCACGACACACGGTCGTCGCGCGTGTGTACACAGACCCCATCACGAAGGCGCTGATAATGGTAAACTGTCAACGACAAGTCGCACTCACTCGCCAAGTGTGTGTGTGTGTGTGTGTGTGTGTGTGTGTGTTTACGTACGTCCTCCGGCCACAGAATGAGAGGCGGGTGTATGCGACACAGCCTGGACCCGTCTGCGACAGTCAGCACCGACAGAATGTTCCGTCAACGGCCTCAAGACAAGAGGGTGAACGTCAAGACATAGCCATTCGTGCGCACTGCTGAGCCCAACAGTTTAACACGTCACACGAAGCTAAGCCCTGCGTCAAGCGGGTAGCCGTGCCCACGCTAATGCCGCCATCCCTGCCACCATTAAATGGCCCTAACAGCAGTGCCCGCGCTACTGACACCATCCCTGCCACTATAAAATGACTCTTAACAGCATGTCAGCATTCTTCCGAGCTTGAGAAATCCCCTCCCAAGCGATACATTTCCAGGGACGTCCATTCAAAAGCCAAGCCAACGCCGTGCCGTGATAGTATTTCACCGTCGCAAACTTTACTGACAGCAGCTCTGCCGTGTAAACGTTTTTTGGGGGAGTTCGTTTGCTGCGTGTTCGATCGACCTCACGAACGTTTCGTAAATAGAAGAGCTACTGAGAGAGTCGCTGACAGGTCATGTAAACGTTGCTGAGCTCGCTCGTGTGAACGTTACTTGGAGATCGGCCGCGTGAACGTTGTTTCCGACCAGTCTTGCAAACGCTGTTGAAAAACGTTTCTCGAAACACAGCTGCTGCGAACGTTGCCGCCACCTGAGCCACGCCAGATCAGGAGTCTGAACGTTCACTACATAACCGTGTATCATTACGGTACATACACCCCATAAACGGCGTGACCGTTGACCTGACCCATAAGGTCATGAGGGGTCACTTAACCCCCCGTAAGTATACTTCCCCCTCCCTCCCTCTCCCCCTTATAAGTAGAGAGATCAATGGAGAGAGTGAGCACAGCCTCTCACACATACCCTCATCTTCACAACCATTACAACAATAAATTACATGGCCATTACGGCGCAATGGCGCTGCTGGCCCGTTATGCCTTCATTACGCCCCTCCCCCCTTCCCTTCCCCACCCCCACCTACCCCCACTACAGGAGGAGGACACCCCCCCTCCCCAGCATCCGGTAAACACCCCTCTTCCTAGTTGGGCCAACATCGCCACTCCATCTCATCATCCTTTTGTCAGTCTTGTCTCTCCTTCCTTCATTCCTCAGCCTCGCTGCCACCACTTCAACCTACTTAAGACAGTGTCCCTTCGCCAAAATATCCGTCTACTTACAGTCTCGGAAATCCCACTTTCTACCTACTTTCAATCTTGGGCATGAACACTTCTGAATTCTTAACACCAAGAGTGTATACTTAACAATCTTAACATTAGCGCTTGTCTACTTACAAAAACCCAAAATCAAAAGTAATGCATACTTACAACATTAACAACCAACACAGCCCCCAGTCTACTTACAATCCTGACCCTATTATTCCCATCCTCTTTTCTCTATTCAAACCTAACTGTTTCCCCCCCGCCTTCGCGAGGTGGCGACAAGAACTGGCACACAACGGCCTCATTTGCACATACCCGCTCCTTAGCAGCCGTGTTTCATACACTGAATCAGAGCCTAGAATCCACAGTCCCCCACGTACTGTTCCACGGTTCACCACGGCCGCTTCGTGTGCACATATAGTGTGCAACCCGCTCAAAGTATATTACCCCCCCCCCCCATATACCACAACGATCAGGCCAGTTCTATCCCGTGCACGGCTCTCATCCTCCTTGGAGGTTCGGGCGCCTTCAAGCAAAGGTCTTCTTGATTCTATCTATCCTCTTCTTCTCCCTCCCTCACCCCCTCTCCTCCTCGTTTATCTCACTCTCGACGCACAGGTCCTCTTCAGTCGTGCCATTCTTCAGCCAGAAACAACATCCGGGTCAGATTTCCCACTCAGTGCCAACAATACACACACAGTTAAGATGCTGACGCACAGATCACCTTACACTAAGACGAGAGAATATGACGATGATGCGTTAACGAAAACGGGAGAGAATCACTGACAAGCAAAGACACAGACTTGAACAGATACGAATCTGATGGTCCACGTCGACTTCGATCCTTACTTCGACGCGGCTCTCTGCCTCCAGTCTCACTCTGCCATGTAACTCGTCCCTTGCTCTTGCACCACACACAAACGCTGGTTTTGAGCTGATGGAGTTCCGCCTGTATCTTCGCCGCAGCACAACTCGAAGCTCCTCGGCGTCATGATACCTGTTGCTGAAGCGCTCCTCCCTCTTTCTTAACCTTCTCTCTCTCTCTCTCTCTCTGTGTCTGAGGCTTGAGGCGCACCTGTTCCTACTCCTTCGCTTGTAGACTTCTCATTAACGTGTCACCACAATGCCTTGGTTCATGGGCACGGGGCCTCCATTTCGCCAATTTAAGTTACCATACAAAACTGTTGAAAATTGTGTACTCAACACAATTACATCTGTTTAAAGTCGTGTCTCACCCCTGCATCTCTTAACTTCCCTATTTACCACATAATAAACTTAACCATTGCAAGATCACTCCTTCCAAATGGTGCACCATGCATAATGCCCCCAAGCCCGTCTCTCAACACTTGAAATCTTCCATCATTTCCGCGCGCGCGCGCGTGTGCGTGCGTGTGTGTGTGTGTGTGTGTTTGTGTGGGTGGGTGGGTGGGAGCGGTGAGAGTGTGTGGGAGAGAGGGGCCAGAGGTCATGCCACTGGCGGTGTGACTCCGGGTCAGGAGGTCACATACCCTCCCCCCCCCTGCCCCCCCCCCCCCCGGACGCCCACGGCAATCCACGAGTCAGCGCCCCCTCACCCCCCCCGTTCCCCTCCTGCAAGAAGCACCACTTGCTACACGGACACACTGCGCCCGCAAGTCTCCCTCTGGGACAGAACACGCGTAGGGACACAGAGAGGGAAACTTCCGGAATACCAAGACATACGGGGCCTCGAGAGGAAAGTGGGTTGAAAATTAACGGTGCGACTCTTGAAGACGACGGTACGATCTCCGGTAACGAGAGTACGGTCCTTGAGCACGACGGTACGATCCTTGGAAACGAAAGTATGATCCTTGAGCAAGACGGTACAATCCTAGAAAAAGAAAGTGCCGTCCTTGAGAACGACGGTACGATCCTAGAAAGAGAAAGTGAGATCCTTGCGCATGACGGTACTGTCCTTGATGACAACGGTACGATCCTTGAGCACGCCGATACGATCCTTGGGCACGACGGTACGATTCTTGAGCACGACGGTACGATCCTTGGGCACGACGGTACGATCTTTGGGACGCCGGTACGATCCTTGGGCACGCCGGTACGATCCTTGAGCCCTAATTTACAACCCTTGAACACGACGGTCGTGCGACCCTTGAACCATGACGGTATACGATCCTCAGCAGAACGATATGATCCTTGGCCACGACAGGACGACCCTTGAGCACGACTACGACCGCTGAGGACGACCAACGCCACCCTTGGGTGTGATGGGCTGACAGTTTTGACCTGACACTCGAGGAGGCTAAGCGGAAGGCCAGGTCATCGCACCCACAGGGTCAGACTTGCGTCCCTGGTAAAAGCGTTGCCGGCGTATCCTGCCGCATTGGCTTGCGTTCGGTGGAGTCTCTCTCTCTCTCAAGTGTTGCGCACAGGCTGTTGCGTCAGAGGCGGGCGTATAAACCTGCCCTTGTCAAGCCTCTAACTAACTGTACCGTCCCGCACCACCTCCAGCCACGGCTGACCCCTGCCGGCCCAAGGTCGTTCCAGTGGCAGATGGCAGGGTGGTGGCTGTGGTGGGTGGCAGGGTGGTGGCTGTGGTGAGTGGCAAGTTGGCGGCTGCGGTGGTGGTTGTGGTAGCTGGCAAAGTGGCTGCTAGTAGGGTGGTGGCTGTGGTGGGTGGCAAGTTGATGGCTGTGGTGGGTGGCAGGGTGGTGGTTGTGGTGGCTAGCAGGGTGGTGGCTGTGGTGGCTAACGAGGTGGTGGTTGTGGTGAGTGGCAAGCAGGGTGGTGGTTGTGTGACTGATAAGGCGGTGGGTGGCAGGGTGGCTGGTGGCTGTGATGGCTGACAGGGCGGTGGGTGGCAGGGTGGCTGGTGGCTGTGGTGGCTGGCAGGGCGGTGTGTGGCAGGTCAACGCTCCCACCCCAGGACTAATCAGCAGAACAAGTCCCGTCACTCCCACTACAGGAGTTCCTCTGTACCTCCTACCTCAGGTTTCCGGGACCATGAGCTCCAAACCACCTGGTGTCCAGGGAGATGGGCCCCCACTGGGCCCCCACCACCGGGTTATAAGCGCCCCAAGGGGTAAGGAGGCGGATGCAGAATTAATCTCTACAGTAATATGGGGTTTTGCCCCGTGGGGCGGAGGCTTGGGGTACAATCAACACCAGAGGATGGGGCTTAACCCTTGTGGGAGTACTGTCAACAATACAGGAGGGGATCTGCCCCGTGGGGCGGGAGAACAGTTAACCCTACAGTCGTAAGGGGTCTGCCCCGTGGGGCGGTGACGGGGACGGGAACGGGGGAGGGGAGCCCCGAGGTACAGTCAATGACCGGTGGCCGCCGCCAACACTCACCGCACCGCAAGGGTACACTTACACCACACAGCCTTCACCCTGGGGAGCACAAGACACTCCACATCCTAGGGTGTAACACACCCCACCCGTGTCATAGCCAGGGCTACACACACACACACACACACACCATACCGATACACCCAGTATACTCACACCAGGGAAGTAGCCTACACTACTAGAAGGTCCTACATCTAGGATTACATTACGCACTACATTCTAAGACACATCCTACACCCAGGCGTAAACAAGACAATACAGCCGTGGTCGTCACGCACCTAGGCTACACCCTGGGCGACATCTTCAAATCACCTTTACTTTATAACCTCGACGGCACCTGTGCTAACATAAGAACAATAATAACACAAGTGTTCATATAATCTTATATGATTTTCTTACAACAGAACAATGAACGCAAGATAAAAATGAAATATATGTGGTGTCGTCGGAGTGAGTGAGTGCCAGTCATTTGGCCCACGCAAAACGAACCGTAACTTTTATTGATGTTACAAGGTTAATAAATACAATGGAGGAGTCTTGCTGCTAAATTGCCACTACTGGTTTAAAAAAATAATCGATCATTTCCAAGACTGCCAGTTCTAATGTGGTGGCCTTGAGATATACATCCGGATGCATTCTCAAGATCTTATGCGAACAATGTAAGATTTCACGGATGTCTTACGTCTTTTCCAAACGATTCATCAAGGAATCAGAGACACTAGTTACCCGGACGTCCTCAACTGCAATATGGGTTCAACAGAGTTCGGACCACATCAAAACGACTCTTACAACAGCACATTACAAGCCTCTATACTGGTGTCCTCATTTTCAATTAACCCCTTGAACACAACGGTACGACCTTTGAGAACGACTCAACGACCCCTTTCCCCATTTCTCATGAGTCAGTCACGGACTGGCCTCGCTCGACAAGAGAGCTTCTCCCCGTGACTGGAGCCACTGACGTTAAGACAAATTCATTGAAATCACAAAACTGTGCTCATTTAACTCTTACAAACAACGGCCGCGGAGAAGATAGAGCGATACAAATTTGCAAAAAATGTTGTCAAAGTCTAGTGTCTCATGGAAAGCGCAGTGGGTTCTATAAATATAACGTTTTCCTTTGTTTTTTTGGACACATTTCGGGAAAACCTTCCCTCGTCATCAAGGCCTAGCATTTAATAATGGTAATGGTACTAATAATAAGAAAAAGATGAAAAATAGAAATAAAACGATTATTATTAATATTATAATTATTATTATTCCACATAAATGAGGAAAAAGAAACATGAATTTCTAAGCAATATTATTCCTGAGAGATGACTGACAACCTGAACGATAGAAAATATTTCTGTACAAATTCCTAGTCATAACAAGAATGCAAACCGTTGTAAACAATGGCTTACCATACAGAGGTCTGACGAAAAACATTATCTTCTAACTTTTGAAGGTTTTATCTTTAATCAAGTCCACTATAAATCACTTCACGGGGTGAGTGCAGAAGTTCTGAAAACAACTGAAGTGTGATCTTTTTTTGTCTTTCCTTTTCTCATAAACGTTATGACTAAAAGAGCATTGGTCGACGTAAGAGAAGAGGGTGCCGGGTGTCGCCATGGAGGGGTCGCTTGGAATAAATGCCTCGATAACGGGAGTAACAGAACATTTTCGTAAGTAGACGTAGTCAAATCGCTGTTCCACTGATGGAGCTCCCCAGCACAGAACGATCTAAGAGCCTCCCGTGGATCATGTTCCCCTTTACATATAATCAATCCATTTGACAGCAAGAAAATCAATGAGAGATCACTTGACCCTTTGTGTGAAACTTTGAACCTCAACTGTGCTGAACGATCCCTTGAGCACGACACCACCCCTAGGGCTACGGGAGCTTACCCCTTGAGTGAAGGAAATTCACAAAACGGTGGGAGGTCTTATAGGCGCGTGGGAAAAATCTAAAGGCGTGACAAGCATTTTATGGTGCGTACGTAAGCTTTAAAGGCTTTAGGGAAATTGGGGGAAGGCCTCAGTAGCGTTGGGAAGGTAACTGACCACTACGGACGGTGGGTGGGGAGGGGAGGAAGTGACCACTAATGGCTGGTACTGACAAAAGGAAGGGTTTCATCAGTCACCAACTGCCGACGGTGTGGGGCGTCAAGCCCTCACAAACCTTACCGTTCCCTCGTGTGTGTGTGTGTGTGTGTGTGTGTGTTCCTGAACATTTCCTTATCAGTATATCTGACTGATATTCTAACATCAACCAGCAAACACTCTATCTCCTCTACTGTTTTCATAATATGGGACTCTGGCGGACAGGTTCGAGACGGTGTCTCATACACGCATACACACACACACACACACACACATCTTATTTCCTGCGAGATAACATTTACATGAAGGCCTTCTTCCTCTGTGTCTCATCCTCATTATCCAGCAATCACTCGGGTCCAGTTACATTGACCATGTATCATACCAACAATGTGCGTGTGTGTGTAATTATCTTTTTGCAAAGAACAGGGAAGAAGTTTTACACTCGTGTGGGGCCCCATCTCTTGTGTATCTGTTCATTTGTCTCTAATAATCAATATCTCGCTGTCTCCCTGTCGCTAGCCATTCTCTTTCGGGATACATCTCCCAGTAGGAAGAAGCTAGAGACACCAGCTGGGGAGGCAAGAAGCGGGAACGTCTCCTTCCCCGGCGGGTCAACATACGGCTAAAATCTAACCATTTCACAGAAAATGTTTTTTTGATTCGTCCATTTCATTTCTTCTCTCTCTCTCGTTATCGATCGTTCCGAGCTGGGAGACAGACTGACTTGCCTCTACGCAGCCTAGGAGGACGAGTCAATTTGGTGAGTATTACAGAACATTTTTTTAACGACGTTTAAAGCCAGCGGGCGAGTGGAGCGAGCTACGCTGGCTCTGGTGACACCAAAGCCGCCAGCATGCAACCCGTAGGGCCTTCGTCAGACCTGTGTCAATACACATCCTGCCGATGCGCTGGTAATGGTTCATGGGCTCGACCGCAGAGGGATATGGTTGTGGCCCTGGGAATAATATATATCCTAGAGAAGGAGTAGTAGCGGCGGCGGCTGGAGTAGAAGGGAATTCGTTGACGGCTTCTGGGAGTGAGAGGTAGTGGTAGTGGTGTTGTTCCCTCCGGACACCGACCAACCACACACTTCCCACACCAACATCAGACTCTTATCAAGGGGATCTATCATTAACTCGCATGATTTCCAGGAGGGACTACAGCAAAAACCCTGGAAAGGAGGGGCGTCGTACTGAGAGAGAGAGAGAGAGAGAGAGAGAGAGAGAGAGAGAGAGCAAAGGGGAAGTACGCGACCCTGACAAGGACATCTGACGGCGGAGGTGCACACGTACATGGACGCCAGACGGGCGGGCAGGAATCCGCTACCACCATAGCCCCAGGCACGCACCCCCCTACCCCCCAACACACTCACTCCAGTGCTGCCGGCCACATCACCAAACTCCATACTGCCCCTTAAGGCATAGTGCATCATAATGCTTTCGTAGGTCCTCTTCTCCACAAGACCTCCGCCTCTAAGACCCCTTCTTACGTACACCACTGCCATGGTTTCGTAAAAGCCTCCGACCCCGACGACTTGGCGTGGGGACCTTATCTTATCTCACGAGAGTATTGCTTACGAACCTCCACACAAGTCAGTTCCTTATACACCGTCCAATACAACTATCTACTATCCCCCACACAACTTGACAATGATTTTAGATTTGTGCCGGAGCCCCGGCAAACATATTGTGCATCCCATACTCATCCTGTGAGCGGTAGCGCAAAAGGATTACAGGGGTCACAAAGGGTCTTAGTCAGACCCCAGTGGGTTGATAATACATGCATAACAGAGAGGCTCACCTCAGACCACACTGGTGTGCGATCCCTGGTTGGGAGAGAAAACATACAACACGTACAAAAATGATATACGAACATTATACGAATGATGCGAACACAGGGTCGTGTCATTCGTAAAAATATGTGTGTGTGTGTGTGTGTGTGTGTGTGTGTGTGTGTGTGTGTGTTTACCTGTGCTTTACGGGAAGGGAGTGTTACACTGGCGGGACCAAACCTCGTGAACATTCTCTAATCCCTTAAGCTTCTGAAATTCATGTATGCTGTTTGCATTAATCATGTCTTTTGTCATTCTGTTCCATTCATGTGTCATTCTTACACTATTAATGTCCTTCTTTTCATCTTTCTCAACAATTTTCTTGCTTAATTTCATGTTATGTTCTTTGGTTGTTCCGTCCCTACCTCTCTCTGAGCACTCTTCACTGTCCACGTCATCGATCTGCTTAGAAATCTTAAAAGGATATGATCAGGTCACCCCTCACTCTTTTCTCTTCCGAGGTGGGCATATTTATTAATCCTCTAGTCTTTCCCAATAACTCGGCTCCCTTTCGGTGTCATGACCAAACTGAAGAAGCACATTGTGGGGTTGGCCTCGCTTGTGTGTGTGTTGTGGGTCGCAGTGTTGAGCTGGGGGATTGGGGGTGGGTTGGATGGGGGGGGAAGCAGTGGGCCCCCGGCCTGGAAGCTGGACGTGTCGGTTCCTTACACTTGTTGCTCGACCCGACCGACCGACCAACCGACCACAAGGCTGCAGGTCGTGTGGGGGATCCACTTATAAGGCAGGTGGCGGGTCCAACCCCGGGCAGAGGTTTGGACTCGTTTGAAACGGGAGTGACATAACGATGCGGGTACGCCTCTACTGCCTACAGTATCTTAAGAAGGAGAGTGACTCGTGTGTGTCTCGTACGACTTCCAGTACTGTGTGTTGTCTCGTGATGTGGAGTGAAGTGGGCGAGCAGTAGTGATGATGCGAGGTGTGTGTGACAAAGCAGGAGGAGGGTAACGGGAATGTGTTGCGAGTGATGGAACATATTCATGCCGAACCGCGCTGTGCCGCTGCTAAATGTGTGGCAGTGGTCGGGGCGGGCGGCCAGAGGATATTATTGACCTTACGGGAGAGAGAGAGGGATGCAGGCGATGCATAAGGCAGCGGGGCCGCTGGAGAGGATCAGCCCCGCAGGAGGTGCCGGCCAATAACGCCATACACGGAGGGTGGAGATGTCGCGCGCCTCCCACCCGACAGATAAGATGCAGGCTCAGCACCACCGCTTTTTGTTCTGCCCCGGCTATTGTGTGCCTCCCCACCACCCCCACCCCCGCCCCCGCCTTCTCTCTCCTCCCCTCCCCCTTCCCGTCTCTCTCTCTCTCTCTCTCTCTCGGTTTGTTTGCACCCGTCTCTTGTCACCCTCGCCTCCCTCGTCCCGCTCAACCGTCGCGTGATAGCCAGTAGCAGTCGCTCTACCCGTGGTTAGTAACATCGTCTGTGTTGCTGACATGGAAGATCGGGAGAGACTAAAGACGAGTGGTGTAAATGTTGGAGCACGACACCCTGAGGGAGGGAGGGAGGGAGGGCAAGGCTAACTGGTGTGTTGGGGGCGGCCGGCCGCTGGCGGGCTGGCTGGCCCAGTCAGCGGGACCCGCCGCCAGTGCCAAGGTCTGACTCTCACTCTTACCCCGGACGCAGCGCCTCCACACCCCGGGACGGAACCTGTCCTACCCTCACACGGTACTCCCCAGGCTTCCCTCCCATTGTACAGGACTGATGACGTACGCCACTAGTGCCTGGTCAGACCCAACACTCTACTATCTGGGGTAGGGAACCCACCTCACTCTCTGGGGAAGGACTTCTCTCACTCTCTAAGGAAGGGAAGCCACCTCACTCTCTAGGGAAGGACATCCCTCACTCTCTGGGGCAAGGAACCCACCTCAGTCTCTTTGGGAAGGACACCCGTCCCTGTCTGGGGCAGGGAATCCCACTGTCTGTGGGGGGAGGGGGGGGGGTTACTCCGCATTGTGGGGGCAGCCCTTTTTTCTGTCTGGGGAGGAAACTCGCCATACTGGCTGGAGAGAAGATAACCAGAGACTTGATGGTCCATGACGAGGATGTCTTCTGGAAAATAGTGATATTATTATAAGTTCCCAACCCCTTACAGATAGAGACAAGTTAGTAAAGCAGAAGGCAACCACCCCCTCACCCACCACTACCACCGCCACACCAACCGGCAGGACCACCTTGTAGTATGTAGAGAGTATACTGTCGTGGAAATTTTATAGGAAAGTTTGAATTGGTATTCAGGGGTATTCCAGGGAGGGGGCACAGATCTGAAAAGGTGAAAAATTGTACGTTAACTGTGTCAGGCACTAGATTTTCCATTTTGAACACAAATTTACTATTACTTCAATTTACTGTTGAATTTGCTGTTACGTGAAAGGCTTTGATAGTCCTGCTATTGACATCCGATGCTTAGCAAATGAAAGAACTTTGGCTCACATTTAGTATTACATCTCGCTTTTGAATTCATATCTTCGTTACTGGTCGTTGAATCTGTAAACTTAGTTGTAAAGAAACTGTCGTGTGGTACTTATATGTCGTCGAAATCATTTAGTATTTTGAAGACTTCGATCAGGGAGACTAAACTTGTCTTAGAGAAAATCATTTAAATGTTTGAACCTTTTCTCATAAAGGTCATTTCTGAGCTGTGGAATTAGTTTAGTTGCTCATCAGGCGACCATTAATTTTAGAATTGATTTTGGACCGAGACTTGTGTTGCCCAGCATGTCACGCAGAGCCGTGAATTTTCGAATAAACTTTGAAATTTTTATATGTACTATTATACACAGTTAGACCGTTTCAGTGGTAAATGAACAGCAGGCAAATAAAGTATCTTTACCCATGGGTTCCATGGAAGTCAAAACGAATGCTACGCCTCGTGTTGTCTCTGCGGGGTTGGTAAACGGGAATGCTATTGATTATTCTCGGGTATATTGAGTACTGTCATTGTACACTTTGTTTTACACACAGTGAGAATTATTTATAAGGAAAGAAGGGCTACCAGCTGGGGTGAGGTAGGAGCTTAGAGCATTTGTCAGTGTCCCTCGTCCGTTGTGTCGTGTTGTCTAACACCAAAATGTAAGGATTGTTTTAGTTGAGTGAACAAGGATAGGTGAAGGCAAGTGCAGAGCGTACAGTGGGTACAGTATATGGACAACTTACATTTTTGTTGCAAAGGAACTAAATTACTGGGAACGGCTGAAATCTCTGAGGCTGTACTCCCTGGAGCGCAGACGAGAAAGATGTATCGTCATCTATACCTGGGAAATCCTAGAAGATATTGTTCCCAACTTATACTCGGAAATAACATCCTACCGGCACGACAGACGTGGAAGACTTTGTAAAATACTACCTCTGAAATCCAAAGATGCCATATGCACAAAAAGAGAGAACACCTTAAACATCCGGGGCCCAAGACTCTTCAACACCTTGCCATCTGCCATCAGAAACAGCTTGGGATGCTCGGTAGAGGTCAGGAGTGCACTGGACAGGTACTTACAGAGTGTACCGGACCGGACCAGCCAGGCTGTGGGGGCTTTGTAGGCCTGAGGGCTGCTACGGCTTCCAACAACTTGGTCGACTAACGACCCAATCCAGCAGCCTGGGCCCAGCCCGGGCTGGTTGGGGTGAAGACCGCCAAAGACTTCACCAGGTATTCACCAGGACACAGGAGGGTGACAGGTTGCCCCAAGTGCGCTCTGGGGGTTGTCTTCCCGTCAGAAATAGAACTAAATTAACATCATTGTTATAATATAGAGCGGGGCAACACAGGATGTACACACACAGTAGATGTATATCCTGTGCTACCTCGGCTTTGCCGGGCGGATGTGTCAGCTCCTCGTCTTCTGTCAGTGGGGCAGTCAGCTGGCCACCCCGTGGTTCTACCTCCTGTGTTGCGGCCTTGAGAGAGAGAGAGAGAGAGAGAGAGAGAGAGAGAGAGAGAGAGAGACCAGATACATGTGAGTTTTTCTGTTGTTATATGCATGTGTGTGTGTGTGTGTGTGTGTGTGTGTGTTTATGTGGATTCCTTTGGTTGGAAGTTGAGCCTGGGCAGACGTGCTGTTACCCAGGGCGGGCACGCATGTGGGGTATCCACCGGAGATTTTTCGAGAGGCGTCTTCGGTGGACGTCGTTCCCTTTGGGAAGGGACCCGAGCTGAAGGCGGCAGCCACTTCTGGAAGGGACTGTCTGGACCTGAGCTGATGGCGGGGGCGTTGTGAGGTACAGCAACCACCATCAGTGATCAGTGAGGAGCGGGGCCGATCTGTCCTAGATTCCTGGCGAAGCCTTGGGTGGCTGGAGTTGTCTTTTGCATTATAATGTCTCTCCATAACTTTGGCTTATCCCCGGAGTTCGCTTGTTCAAGAGGTCCTTGCTGGTCTAGTTTTGCCTACTTTTTCATAAATTGGTGTTAAATTGACTTAATAATGATAATATGATAATAATAGCATTGATAATAATGATAATAATAATAATAATAATAATGATAATAATAATAATCCATGGGTAGGGAGAAAGAATTTTCCCTCTGCATTCCCAGCGTCTCGTAGAAGGCGACTAAGTGGGGTGCGAGTGGTGGGTTGGAAACCCCCACCCCTCTTTCTATTTCAATTTCCAAAAGATGGAACAGAAGAAGGAGCCAGGCAGGAAATGCTGATCCTCCTCAGAGGCTTGGGCTGGGGTGTCTAAATGTGTGTGGATATAACCAAGATGAAAAGAGAGGAGAGATTATGTTTGAGAAAAGAAACCTGAATGTTCTGGCTCTGAGTGAAACAAAGCTCAAGGGTTAAGGGGAAGAATAGTTTGGAAATGTCATAAAGTCAGGGGTTAGTGAGAGGACAAGAGCTAAGGAAGGAGTAGCACTACTCCCGAAGCAGGAGTTGTGGGAGTGTGTGACAGAGCTTAAGAAAGTAAATTCTAGACTGATGTGGGTAAAACTGAAAGTGGATGGTGAGATGGGTGATTATTGGTGCTTATGCACCTGATCGAGAAGAAAGATCTTGAGAGGCAAGTGTTTTGGGAGCAGCTGAGTGAGTGTGTAGCGGCTTTGACACACATGACCGGATATCAGTAACGAATGTGAAGGTGAGTAACGTGGCAGTTGACGGTATAATCTGGACGCATGGGGTATTCAGAATTATGATTGCAAATGTTAAACACTTTGTGGAAGTGTGGGCTAAAAAAAGACTTGTGATTAGGAATACCTGGTTTAAAAAGAAATATATGTACACAAGTATACATATGTGAGTAGGAGAGATGGTCAATGCGCATTATTGGATTACTTTTTGATTGATAGGCTTGTAAAAGAGAGACTTTTGGATATAAATATGCTGAGAGGAGCAACTGTTGGGGTGTCTGATCACTGTCTTGTGGAGGCGAGGGGGAAGATGTGTAGAGGTTATCGGAATGGAAGAAATAATGATGAGAAGGGAGAGTGGTGAGAGTAAGTAAGATTGGAAAAGAGACTTGCTTGAAGAAATACCAGGAGAGATTGAATGCAGAATGGCAGAAGGTGAGAGCAAATGAAACGTAGGGAATGGGATAGGAATCACCAGTCCTTTTTCATCCTCTGAAGATGTGTTAATACACGAAAGCGCTTAGGATCTCGTGTTTCCTTTTCCGTGTTTGTTTTTTATTTGTATATATATATATATATATATGTGTGTGTGTGTGTGTGTGTGTGTGTCTGTCTGTCTGTCTGTCTCTCTGTCTGTCTCTCTGTGTGT
>JAYMFT010034095.1:0-15875 GCA_038088735.1 Panulirus argus
CACACACACACACACACCCACACACACACACACACACACACACACACACACACACACGTACACACACACACATACACAAACAATATGAGTATGTGTTTAAAAATAAAAGTAAAGACTTGGTACTTATATGCAGAGAGACGGAGCAACAAGAATGCACAACTCTCTTCCCTTAAAACACAAACAGTAATCACATAATTACTCACACACACAATAAAATACAAACATGCACAGATGCATATACAGACACATGAATTGTATAGCTATGAATAAACAGGAGAGTTTTAAGCGGTAGCAGCATGAGCGCCTCAGACGCAAGCCGTCGCTTCACTACACGGGACGTGCGGGGCTAGAGAAATTCGCAAAAGGAATGAGATGACAAAAGTATAAGACTGATAATGTAATTCAGGATATGTGTATCGTAAGTGACGACGGAGTAAGCAAGTTGCAAAGTACTCACACAAAATGCAGGGACGCAATAAGGGAATTGTCACCGTGGACCAGAGATGCTGAAGTGAATGAGATTGTATTTTCTTGAGACGGCCAAGCCAGTGGATTAGACAAGATCCAGGAAAATGCAAGAAAGCATGTAGAAAGACCCAGAATTGTAAAGACATTTGATGCAGACGAAGACAACATCCTGTAAGATGAGGAGAGAGTAATACAAAGGAGGAAAATGGTTTAAGATGTCAAACCAAAGGTATGAAAGGAGGGAAGCAAGACGGATTTGGGTTTGAACACACAGCAACAGACTTCATACCGACGCCGCTGGTCTACCACATCAGCTAGGGTGTCCCTGGTCCACCACACCAGTCTCAGGATGTCGCTGGTCCACCACACGAACCAGGATGTCACTGGCACACCACATCATCAAGGCTGTCACCACTACACCACGACAGCTGAGAAGTTAGCCATTCATTGTTCTTCACTAATCACTTTGACAACAATTTTGCTCACTTATATCCTTCAATGTGTTATGATTATTCACATAATCATTTACGACCAGAATCTCGTCTCCTCATCATGTCTCTCGAACAGTTCGTTGAACACAGATTCTAAAATAACTTTGAACAAAACAGAAGTCTGATAAGATTCTCATATCTGCTACATTGGCACATCCAAGCCAGGAACGGCATCATTCTTTTAGGATCAGAAACTCCAGTTTAGGTGATATATTGTTTTCAGTACATATATTCCATTCGAAATCAATTTGTATTGCTGCAAACCTTACGATTGTACGTACATTCGCTTTGTGTCAACGATATACATCATACGCTATGAGGCCATGACAAATATAATAGTGAGAAATTCAGTTTTCTGGTAATTCAGAAACTGATAAGAATGTGAGAAAAGGAAATTATTTATTGCCTTGCCAACTTCATCCGGAATTGAGAAAGTCCGTCTTTGACCTAAGACTTGGCCTTCCATGCCGCACTGTGTCCAGAGTAGAAAGGTAATAGTCACGGAAAATCCAATGTTGCTTAAAAGTTAATTAGCCGTCCGTAAGGATGAAGTGCACGTCAACCATTCAGTGTACGTGAGCTCTCCATGAGGATCCAGTATAAGACAGCCATCCTTGAAGAACCAATCATAAGTTAACTATTCTTGAGGATCCTATATACATGAGCTATCCTTGAGGACCCAGTATAAGTTAGCTGTTCTCGAGCATCCAGTAAAATTCAGCCGTCAAATGTAAAATTCATAACCTTCACGTATAGGCTGCTGCGCCGTAGCACGCTCTGATGCCATCTCTGAGGGGAAAAGGATCCTCTGATACGTATAGCATGGGAGAGGATCCACAATAACGCGCAATGTGCACGGCAGCTGTGTTGTAATGGTTCCCAGAGATGATGATCCCCGCGGGCTCGTGGGAATGGTCTGGAGGATGACACAGGCGTCCACACCCTATGATGAAGATTGTCATTATCATTGTTGCTATTACTGTTATTATTGTCATCATTACTATCATTTTCATTGTTATTTTTATTGTTATTATCATTATTATCATTATTACTATCATCATTATGATTATTATCATTATGATCATAATTATTACTATTGTCATTATTATCATTATTATTATCATTATTATTACTATTATCATTAGTATCATAATTATTATTATCATCATTATTGATATTATTATTATTATTATTATTATTATTATTATTATTATTATTATTATTATTATTATTATTAGTATTATTATTATTATTACTCTTCTTTTCACACCATTCACATATTTGCTAACGACGTGGTAACCCATTGAAGAAAGTCTTGCGACCAGTATTGGGTCGCTATGAGTCCTTTGAGTAAAATGCTACAGACCAAGAACGAGTTTGGTTCTCGATGTCTTTTCACGTCCATTTTGTGTTCGCTTATTATTATCTCTAATGATCGTGATGTTTCTCCATATTCAGCAACTGAGCAGTTAGCACAGGGAATTCTATGACTTGTACTTTCGTTAGCAATTACGCCTGAGCGGTTTTTCACCTAATCTTTATCTTTTGTGCCAAACATATAGACTATCCTCACCATCCACTATATTTTCTGTTCTTTTTCTGATCGCTATCCGTTGGGCCTTTCTTTTAAATTTGCTTGTTAATCTCGCTAGATACGTTAGTTTCCTATAGGCTTCAGTTTTGTAGTTAGATTCCTCACTTAAGTATTCATCATTGCATGAACGAATCGCCCTTAAAAAGAACCTTGCCACTACATTAAATTTTGTTCTTTCGTGTTAGCAGACATGTTTGTTGGTTTTCGACAAACTACAAATTTCATGTTGCTGTTCATCCAATGAATCACCGTATCTAAGAAGGGTAGTTTCCCTTCCTACTCCATTTCCAAAGTAAACTGATTGTTTTCATATACATTATTTAACGTTCTAAACTTGACCACTCTACTTGAATCTTTCTGGTACCACCACTAGGATGTCATCTACACACCGGTACCATGACGACCCTCCTCCCATGATCTTATTAATCTCTCCGCCCTCAAGGTTTCCATGTATAGCAAGGCCATGACTACACTAAGCAGGGGCCCCGTGGCTAGACCCCTGTGCTGCTTATACTCTTGGTTCTCAAGTACGGCGGCTCCAAAGTAACAGGTCACTTTGATTTGCATTTTCTATACTTCTTTTCACCGTCTCTATTACACCGTCTACAGCAGAGTTGGTGAAAAGTGCCCTAACATCAGAATTGGCGAGTTTTTTATCTTTGAAATTCATACGCTTTAATCTTGCAACCAAATCTGAGGAATCTCTTAACTGAGCAATACTTAATGTCTCAAAATTGCCTAACGGTGGCCTTCCAAGCGTCTGGCCAATCTGTGTGGAGTGTTACCTACCCCAGAGGTGACAGGTCTCTGTGGCATTCCCGACTTGTGATCTTTTGGAAGACCTCTGGTCCTTGGAGGTCTGGGCGCTTCTTCCAAGTCCAAAGAATTTCTTCCTGCTTTTGTTCTGGTTCGAATTCCCTCTGGCCTCGATCTTGAACCTGGTTGCCTCAGACTCAGCAAAACCCGCATGTTTCTTCTCGTATGTCGTTACATCATCAAGCAAACCCTACATTCTCCGTATGTAGTCATACGTACACGATGCAAAACATATTTGGGATCCACGCTTCAGTGCTATCTGGATACCACTGTGTAGAGGACTGTAGGCTCTGCTCACGTGACATTTGAGGATCTAGGTAGACACCAAGGTGTGGGTGGCATTTAGCCGTACCCTCTGCTTAATTACCCTGTTTCTACCAAAGCTAATAACATGACCGCAGATAACCTTGTCAAGGTCCTTCAGGTCTCCTTTCATCTGTCCTCTCCATGTATTACATATGCTTTAGTTATGCAACAGATAGTGAAAAACTGACTCTAAGGTATGGGTAGTAAAAGATCATACCCACAACACGCGGGAATGTGGTCACCATAATGTGGGAGACAGCAGGCAGCGCTGACAACTAGTACTTTGGGTCCCATGAGTTACTGATGGCTGCTCAGCCTGAGGGTCCAGGTGTTAGTGAGAGTCGTACAGGGTGGGGCAAGGGATGGGAGGCCGTCGTTAGGACTAATAACCCAGTGGGTTCCAGCATCACGAGTAACTCAGCAGGAGTTTGGTTACCCGGTTATTCCCCAGCTTTGGTAGGAAGGTCGGCACACTGAATACTAAAGTCCATTGAAGTTATCTTAAAGATATTTGCTAGATTTTCAATATACATATTATCAAGCTCGGAATTTTAGCTCAGAACTGTTATAATGCGTTCATTTGATCGTAAGAAAATAGCTAATCTATGACTAAAGTACATCAGAAACAGTGAAGACATCGTATTGATGGTAAGATTGACCATAACACTGACTCTAAGATGATCATTATAACTTAGCGACAGTAACGTATTTACGACAGCACAATGATAGTCGCAAACTTGGGGTGTAATGACGTCAACACACTGATGGTAACGTCCAGATGGTAACATGAAATGGGTGATATCTTTCTGGTATAGTAATAACGGTATCATATCGAAGGTATTATAAGATATTAACATAATATCGAAATTTATGAAAGGTAACATAAAGATGATAAAGCACTAATGGAAACAAGATAAAGGTAGCGTATAAAGGAACATTACGACGACAGCACAGTTTTGGACACATAATGTTCATAATGTGCTAATGATGATACACCAATCGTAATTACTAACATTATCATAATTGCAGTAACAAAATGATGCTGACATACTGATAATACAACGTCAGTAATATGCCATCGGTAACACGTCGATGGTATTCTACTGACGTCAACAGATAAGCAGCATTATGATGTCAGAAGCACAGGTTCGTCAGCTGTATGAGAGGCTGTGTGGAACCGGACCAGTGGGAGGATGTCTTCATCAAGTATATTGTTGCAGTCATAACGTCCTCAGTAAGCACCCATGAATCGCTTAATGTTCTCTTATTTCGCTCTTAAACTTTCCATAAAACTAATTTTTCCTTGCTGCAGCCTTCTCATCTCCCTCATTTTCTCTCATATTCATAAATTTTCAAGTGGATATAACCTGGATTAGCTCCAGCGCCTGAAGAACAACTTAAATATCTGAAAGTGGATGAATCCTGTTGAAGGTACTTATCAAGACATATACAGATAACAACAAAAACACTAATTGCTGTTTTGAAAATCATACGTATTGATTGATTTCCTGAGCAAAGATTTTTTTTTTTTCTACAAAAAATAGCGATGTGTACACTTTCTGAAGAGTAAGGGAATCTTCTTTGGTAAATGGTTAATGAAAATAAATGGCAATAAAACGCTGTTCACAGAGCTTCATGGAGTGGACCAAGTAGTACATATAGCCTTCACATCATTCCAACACATCTTCAACCCATGCTCAATGAGGTACAGTGAAATATGGTCTTCCACTCTTACAGATGTATGTACTTCTTATTTTCTTCTATTTGCACACCAGGTTGATTAGTCAACTGTGATCAGTGGCTCAGCCATAATACCTCCATACACAGAATGCTTCCATTGCATGCTATTCTCAGTCGTTCCTACAGCATCATCATCTAAACTCACACTAGTCTTGGTCAGTTCTTTCACCAAGCTGTAGTGCTAAATACCTCTCTGACGCCATGCATTCTTATTAACCGTTAAATCCTTGAAGAATTTCATCCATGTGCCTTTCTGATAACATCTTCATAACTTATAAACTCACATCTCCAGATTCTTTCCATCAGTCCCTCTAATTCCAAATATACTACACAAATTATCCCTTTCAAATATTTTAATTTTGAATCTGCTCTGACCCATAAACACTTGTTTTCATGGTCATACATCAGACATACAATCTGTGTTGAAATGTTTCCCATTCACCTAAGATTGCAGTGTATCCCCAGTTTTTCACTCTTGCATGGCTCTATTTTCAACATCAGCTTTCCTTACTACCATCCTTACCGGAAGCTTACTCTCAGTTATTCACACTCATCAACAAGTCCCACTTCTTCGCCACGTAAATTCATCTGACAATATGGCCCCCTTTCCCTTTAGAAAAGTGGACTTATTGTTATCCATTAATTTTCAGCCTCCTTTTCTAACATGATCATGGACTTGGCAGACTATTTTTATCCAGCAATTTTTTTATTTACAAAACAGCACAACGTTCAGTCTGTTCTTCGAAGAAGAACAATACGCCATAATCATCCCAGGGTCCACCCTGGCGTTCTTCTCACACAGTGCTTCACCCATAAAAACACTGAGTAATCACGACATCACATAATGCTGACGCATTTCCACGTTTATTCAAGATCATTCCTTCACATCACCACTCCCTCTGACAGATACGCTACGTTCAGTATAAACCTCTGACCAGCATTCTTAAGTCTTCCATGAACACAGTAACGAATCAGAACTCATAATTCTTCCCTATTCACTTTGAAGTATATGTTTTAACAATCCACGAATGATCCATAGGATTTTCTTTTCTCGAATTCATTCTCCATTACTTGCTCATGTGCGAAAATCTGATCTATCTACCCTCTTCCCTATTTAGTTAACCCTGCCATATTCTTCCCCAGCAAGGGATTCACAAAGCTGTTTAACCACGACACAGAGGACCCCCACCTTTGCAAATATTCTTCTCAAAAGGTGTCTTTGGCGTCGGATGAAAGAGGCGTGCTTGTAGGCCCTTTCAAAGAGTAACTGTGTGGGAAAATGAAACATGGGTAGAATGGAGGCTGATCCTATCTGGATGGAGTTTGTAAGTGCATTTTGAAAGGCAAAGTTAAACATGTTTGGTTTGTGTTTGGGTCTAAACACAAATTCCATTCCTGTCATCTTTTTGACAATGAACGCATTCACCTTCTTGGCTTAACAGAGAGTCTATGTTCTTCCTTGTCAAAACACGGAATCCATTAACGTTCTCTTTCTAACAATGAGTCCATCAGACCTGCAAGATGATGTAGTTAGTTATGCAACAGAAGGTGTGGCGTGGTTAGAAGGGGAAGAACGGTTTCAAAAATCACTTGACTGCAAGTGTGTCGGCGCAGGCTAAATATTTGCAAAACTCAAGTGTGAAATGTTAAGAATGCTTGTAATTGTTGCATATGCGCCGAGTAATGGTACAGAAGGAGACATTAGAGAGGACTTTTGGAGAGAACTTGAAAAAGCACTAGAGGGGAGAAATTACGTGTAAAGGGTGACTTGACCAGATAGGCTGGGGACAAGGTGGATAGGTGGACATGGGTTCCCGGATATCAATGACACTGGTGAATAAATACGTGGATCGTGTGCCTCGGCAGAGATGAGTGTTACAGATACTTAAAACATAAGTAGGTATCTTGGTACAGATGCACTGAAGACAGGCTGGACAAGAACATTTTTCATTTTTCTTGAAGACCATCGATATAAGAGATAGTTTCTTCAGGTCATACAGTTGTGTAAGTTAGCCATTTAATGTAGACAATAATGGACTAAAAACATGAAATAAAATGATAAGACTGGAAATGGCGAAATGTACCTTTACCTTCAAGAAGAGGTTATCAGAAACGTTAGAAGGATCTAAAACAGTTCAGGGTGAAAATAAGTGATGTGGAGGCAGTTTATGACCGCCAGGGTGGTATGCGATACGGAATTTATGACTTGTACAATAATAAATACAGGATGGAGGAATGAAGGCTTGAAAATGTGTTGGAGGAATAAATGATGTGGAAGAAGCTGAATCTACCAGAAAATGGTAATGACTGGGGAAGGAGTATAGATTATAAAGTTCATAATAGGGAAGCTGAAAGAATGGTTTATATGAATGAAAGGAAAGCCAGTGAGGATCTCGGGGGAAAATTTAATCGTTTAAAAGAGAATAATAAGTTATTTTCGAAAGAGAAAAAATGAGCATAAAAGAGAGGCACAAATAAGGGTCAATTGTATGTTAGTCAGGTTTGGGATAATGCTATTAGCAAGGGATGAAATTTGTAAGAAATGGAGAGAAAATCTTAAAGAAATGACTAGATATATGTTAAAAGACGTGTCTATTGGTACAGCAGGAATATAAGTAAGTATATTGATATAAAAAGACAGGTATCTAGGAAAGAATGTCAGTATAAAGAAGGAAATAAGAGAGGTACCAGATCTCTTAAGGACTGGAAAAGCTGGGGTTAAAGTAGTGGGCGCAACCGTGTAGGGTGGAGGGGGACTGTTATGGAGAGGTTCTGGGAAGTGTGTACTGTATCATGGAAATGTGTTCAGGCGCCTGATTACTACACGAAAAAATAATATTTCCTTTCTATAAAGTGGTGTAACAGGGAGTGTTAGAATTACAGGGAAGTAGGTCTCCTTAACGCTGCTAGCAAGGTGTATGAAGGCAAGATTGAAATAATCTTATTATCACAACTTGCAAGTAAACTCCCTCTCGGGTTCAGATGGCTACTGTCTGGAGTACTTAATACCAGCCACGGATGGGGAGGCGGTCCAGCGTGTGGACATATAGTGCGAGGTCTTGGGAGAGGAAAATTTCACTGACGACGAGAAGAAATAATCAACGAAAGTTTTCCATACCATTTCTACACTTCTTTGAGATCTGTGACTTAGAATGAGAGCAGTTTCACGTCTGACATTCATAGTGACATCATCTCATAAATCTTGTGGGACTGCAGATGCCACATCACAATTATTTCCCCGTAGGCGACTCGGCAAATTTTTGGCAAGCAATATAACACCTAAACAATTTAAATGATTGAAAAAGAGCAGGAAAAGCGTGATACATCCTCTCTCTGATATTCTGTTTCATTGTGTTTCATTTTACCAATAGCATAATAAGGTTAAGTACAAAAAATATTTAAAGTATTTTAACATTTGTATGGGTGGACAGAAAATACAGCTAACATTAACCATCTAAAAACACGATTAGTAATGTTGATTGATGAGTTATCCTTCTTATAATGAAACTGTTATTATGAAATGGTCACACCTGGAACGGTATCATTTATCCTCAGAGTGCTCGCTCCTCGATGGTAGATAATAATTATCTCCTGTCAGCAGAGTCCTGTGGTTATGGAAAGAAAAATCCTTGTATTTGGCTTCTTCACACGTCATGTCAAACCGTATTTTGTTACCTCTAACATTTTCTCACTTGTGTTCTGGGGGGAACTTTTCAAATGAGTTCTTGGGTCCAGCAATAGGGACAGTCGGCTGTGTGACATACACCATAGACAACGCGTTTATACGAATGCAAAATTCTTTCTAGAGAGTGTAATGCTTAAAATCTTAGCTGGTTGTTTAAGTGTGATCACAAAGTTCTATCTTAGAAAACGCAGCAGCATAGCATTTGTCTCAAAAAGTTTGCTGCTTTAAACAAATGTCCTGCGTTTGTCAATACGAATCTGATGAAAAATAACCCAACTTGCTGGCTAGGCCAGCTAGTCTGGCGAATGAACTATTTCTTAGTGACTCCATTTATAAATCTAATGTAACTCATACTTAATCAAAAGTATTGCATTCATTTATATATGTTTGATAATTGATTTTTCATATCAACTTCTCACGTACGATAATTTCACAAGTTTCGTGACGCTCTATAAATATGCAAAACCACCCATTTTACTCTCATTCTCTTGTCATTTATCATCACTCACAGGACTCAAGGTTTTAAAAAAGTATTCTATGCCAAGAAATTCTGCTTATCATATTCAAATTTCATACCTTTCAGATGAGCATTTCGCTTAGCTCTAAGAAACAGAGAATTACACTTCACGCTTGACTGGCTTTACATGACCACACCATAACTATTTCTCTTTACTTTTTCCTGCATATATGAGTTACTCTGATTTTTGTTGCTGCTGCCTTTCAGTTCCGTTATCATCATACTACATTTTTATGTACTTCACTTATGTCTTGAGCTTAGTTCAAATCATCTTGGATTTACACAATGCAATTGTTTGTCTTGCTGGTCTACTACTTATTGCTTAGCCTCTTTGACACACTAGATGCTTTGTGTCTTCATGCACTGGGCTATTGATTCCTCGTTTACAGAACACAAGTTGGAGCTTCGTCACTCTGAACAAGGTGCTTATTGTCCCCCAGATTACAAGCAATTGTATTCAACAGGGACATGGATGCCCTAAGGATTGATCATTCCCCCAAGACCAACAGTAACATAACAATCCAAGACATCGCCTCTCCACTTCGGTAATTCTGGATGAAGTATGTCAGGTATGCTAAATAGTGTCATGATATTGAAATTGATATTCTTAACTCCAAACATTAGCTTTGCGACTGAAAATTAATTTAAGATGAATTTTTTGAACAGTTCCGTGTAACCGTTAGCTTTTTCCACATTTTTTTTTCTCTTTCATATGTCATCTACACGATCTCTTATAACGTAAAATTTTACACCCAACCAAGGACACTTCACTGTGGTGCAGTGTGTGTCCTCTCCGGAATCTGTCTCTTACGTTAGTTGAAACTCTTTCTCTCTTAATTACTGTCGTTTTCTTCCTTTTTTACTTACCCTTATACTTCTGCTCTACTTCTGATATGTCTCGTAACATCATGAAGTTTATACTGTAGGATTCAAGATCTCCATCTTTGTGATGTGTGCTCATAATAGATTTCTAAATTCAAGGTCTTTTCTTACCACATTCTTTCTCTGCCTTTTAGTGTTGATGCCTGACTCCCCACACGTTCTAAATTCAATAATGCTAATTCACAGTTTCTGGTTGAAGTGCTTCTTTCAAATTTTGATAATCCTTATCATTGCAAATAAACATAAGATCTCTTTTTGAGTCTGTCAACACCTCTTTTCTTCATATTTTACTTAATTTATGGTCCCCTAACCATAAAAAACATGAAGAAATACTTGAAGAAGTACAGAAAAGGACTGCAAAACTAATTTCAGGTCTTAGAAACCTACCGTATAATATGAAGTTAAGAAAGTCAAATCCCTTTTTCCACAGGAATCGTGGAATATTCAGGGAACTGTTAAAGTTTTCAGAGAACAGAATATTTTCGACAATTTGTAACTGAGACTTTAATGGGATGCAAGGAACTTGTCTAGATCCCCCCGCAAGTGAATGCTATTCTTGCTTTTTCCCTCCTTCACATGAGCTGGGCATCATCTGCAAATATATACAGGTGGGAGTCCAATCTTTCCAGCAAGCTATTTACAAAGACCAAGAACAGCAACTGTCCCAGAACAAAATTCATGTGAAACACCATAAGTGCCCTCACTCATTTCGTGAGGGTTCATTTACCACGCGTGTTTTGTCCCAATTCACTATGATATTTTTCTATGCGTGTGTGTGTGTGTGTGTGTGTGTGAGTGTATCTCTGCATGATTAGTATTAGTTTTCTGAATTTTGAATGAAGCACATCTTTCAATCAACAGCATTAATGATATGCAAAGAATGAAGAACGAACATTATGACGTAAATTTTGATTAAAGAAAGTAATAAGAATCCTGAAGCATGAAATATACTATACTACCGATATTCATGCAGATTTTTCTTTTTGAAAATTAATTTGTCAGAGTTGTCAATAAAACTTTATTACCGCGTTTGTATTTTCACTCACTTTGTGCCCCGTTTGTTGTTGGCACACATGGACTTCCTCTCCATTGCTAAGTAAATTCACTTGGAAATAAATGCCCTGTATGTATAGTGAATGCACTAACATACTGATCACTGTATGATAAGCACATTCATGTAGGGATTGTCTCTTTTTGTGGCATCACTTAGGATAAAAACCACCGGGTCAAATAGGTAACGAATCATAAGTCTTCAGACTTTATTGAAGTTTTAAGAAAAGGGAGCGGATACTAACGAAAGTGGTACTGCTACTCAATCAAAAATGTACGTAAATCATAAGTATAAAGTTAATAAGATGAGTAATTTCATTGTTTTCATAATGCACGTATCTACAAAAGACAATATTGTGATAGTGAGACGTCTGAGACCATTTTTAACGCCAGCTTTTCGTTGTGATAATCGAACGCAACCTTAGATCCTTTCACGACCGGTGAAGGAGAAAATCACGGGCAAAATTTACCAGAATATCTGGAGTTTACGTTTATAGCTTCCTATTCGGGTATACCGCTCATACTAGGTCCTGCTGATGACTTTTACGGTGAGTTACGGTGGGAAAATCTTGAGCAGAGCCTGATAAGGTTCCAGTCATGAATGTGACCTGTTATTATACGACGCACCAAGTGTCCATCAGCCAGTTTTGTGACGACGGTAAAGAGGAAGTGTGTATGTGTGTTTGTGTGTGCGATGAGAGAGAGAGAGAGAGAGAGAGAGAGAGAGAGAGAGAGAGAGAGAGAGAGAGAGAGAGAGAGAGAACGTCAAAGAGGAGGGAGGGACATCTCGACAAGTTCATGTATGATTTAACGCGCTTGGCAATGTTGATACAGATGCACAACTCATCATGAGAGAAATGCCAAAAATAACGACGAAAGAAGGTGCGAAACTGCTGCTCTAACATATCGACCTTTCACAAGAAAAGTTTCTTCAAACTAAGAGATAATGATTAAATACTAAACTGAACGTTCGATATACCAGATGATTGGTAACAGACCGGGGAGGTACTATTGCCTGGGTGTTAGAAAGAGCAAGGCAGCGGTGTAGTAAGCCAGAACCACCGTTGCTGTCAAGTTCCCTTCCCTGACCCATTTTGCTGTTTTTTTAGCTCTCGCTTATAAACCTGGATTGCTGGAACTGAATTCACGTTAAATTGTCTCCATATTTTACATAACACACGACAGCACGTGATCCACACTTTTCTTTTATCTTAGTCCGCAGTGTCTCTCTATCCCTGGCGATAGGAAGTAGGAAAACAACCCATGTATTTCGTACTCCTCGTATGAGGAGACTAACAAGGCTGAAAAGCCGCCTCACTAATAACTAACTTTCCAGAGACAGCAACAGATTAAACCAGACGAGGACTTTTCAAGCGTTCAAGACTGGTTGTCTAAAGAAAGGTGTCCATGACCAAGATGAAAAGTAGCGAGAGGTGGGAGCTACAGTTCGTGTGATGTGGACGAGACAAAATTGGATGATCTTCTGAATGAAACAAAGCTGAAGGGATGGGGAAGAACGGGTTGGGAATGTCAATAGGTTGAGATCTCAGGTCGGCGAGAGGACAAACGCATATGAAGAGGTTAGCGTTTCTCATGAAGAACCAGCTGAGGGCTTGTTGTAAAGAACATAAGAATTTAATTTCAAGATGGTTACTGGAAATGAAAGTAGGCCATGCGAAGTAAATGCCAGTGCTAATGTACCCTAAAGTGAGAGAAATAAGGAGAACGGGCGTGATTTTGGGGAGTGAAGTGAGAGCCTGGACAATTTTAGTGCAAGGGACGGAATCCTGTTCTTAGGGGATATATGTAAACACAAGCGTAGATATGTAGCGATTGAGGGTATGCAGATCTTAAGAATAGGAAAACTTGTTGAATCAATTAATGAGAGGAAAATGGTGTCCAGAATTGAATTATTTAAAGAGGTGAACACCTAAGAGGATGAGTGGAGTTGGGGGCCAACGGGCATTTTTGGATAACGTGTTGATTGACAGGCTTGCGAAATATAAGTTGTTAGACATGAATGTGTTAAGGGACTGCAGGTGGAATGCTTGATCATTTCTTGGTGCAGTCAAGATTAAAAGTTTCTTCGTACTCGGACTGATGATGCTGTCTTGCACAACTGGTGCTGTAGGCCTTCTAGTGTGACAAGGATTCTTGGGTGCTGGTCTTGATATGTGATTATAAACACTGTTTGGTATTATCTCATGAGTTAGTTTCACAGAAATTAGTAGATAACCTCTACACTTCTAATGGTGCGAAAGTCCATCTGGTAGAGCGCTAAGGAAAATTTCAGTAAATTCATTAGTTGATCGTAGAGAGTTATTGGCAGGAGAATAGGGAGAAACTATTCTGTTGATCTGTTTAGCTAACTTGAGGAATTATGGGGCAGAGTAGATTGCCGGTTTTATGTATTTTCACATTGCCATATACATAACCTGGGCTGTACTGTCCTGTAATGAGGGTGTAGCGTAGTTGATCAGCTCCAGCATTAGCAGCTGGGATAAACTTTTCTCGCCGTTTCAAAGCTTCAATCCGATCGGAATGAGAGAGGCGAATTTGTTGCTGTCATTCAGGATGAAATTGAACATGTTGTAGTAATCTTCTCTAGATAGATTGAAGATATAGATGCTGAACTAACCTGTTTTGCTTATCAACAAATCCTCTTGGCTGTTCTGATCTCGTGTAGTTCGTCGTAGTTCTGGGTCAAGTAGAGAACTTTTGGTATGACTACGACGCATAGTGAACTCCGATAGTAGTTTTTCTAGTTAGCCCGGGATTATAGTGATCTTGTCTTGTTCGACAAAGATTGAGCAAGGACTATAGTTTCATCTAGTAAGGTTAATCAAATCCAGGCTATACGTGGCAGTTTAAGCCTAGATTGAGGAGCTGTCTACGTTCGTAAGTTAAGCTGCGACTTGACAGGTTCAGGCAGGCGCCATTTGACTCTGGTAGAGTTATGTACTAAACCTCCATAAGGTCTGTTATGTTTCTCGATGGTGCGAGTTTTTATTGAATTATCTACTGCTGTACACAGGTGGCCAAAACATAATAAGGAAAAGATAGAAACATTATGTCACAGAAAGCATAAAATCCTCAATACAGCAGTACTCAAAACGCCGACATTTGTGTTGGAGCTTCGGACACTAACTACTATTCTGGAGCCCTATAGCCTTACCATTAGCGTTCCCAGCTCCCATACAAATGGTGCAGTTGCCATAAGTCCTGGCTGTTACAGTTAGTGCTGTCACTCCTAACATTCTGGTAGGTGTGAACCCCGGGAGGAGTCGACGTAGATCCAAATCATTCGCAAGGGAGAGGGAGGCGAGAGGGGTCGGGGAGTGACTGATGGTGGAGGTAAGGGAGGGGCAGAGGGGTCAGGTGGTTAGCAGAGGCGGAGGTGATATTGCACAACGTAGCAGACATGTTACGATTCCATCAGCCATGGAATCGATTACGATTACTTAGGAAGATTGTGATTACGATTACGATTCCACTCACAAAGCGTTGGAATCGATTACGATTACGATTCCAAAGGCTTTTGATTGATTACGATTACAAATTACTTTATCGGAGGAAAACAGGAGCAAGGAGATTTTTCACTGACTGAAACGTGACTACGAATATTAGGCATAATAAGAAGTGAAAGTCAGTATCTTCAAAATAACGCCAAAACCGCAAGGCTCTAACAAGATTCAATGTAACGATGTAAAAAACGCTATATTTTCAAATCTACAGTATCTCGATGGCCGGCTGCCGGACCCAACTGAACGTAATCAGTTCTTGTCCCCAGCTCTCCCGTCCTCCGTTAACAGCGTAACACTTGGATTATAGACTTTTCTTGGGGACTTTTTATATAATCTTTATAGTTAAGTCACGCTCACAATCTTAATAAGGGCCTATTCTATTTTTTCTCTAAATATACTATTTTCTGAGGAGAGCATAAACTTGAGCTTCACAGCTGACAAGTAATCATAATGTTATCATGACTACGATTAATTTTGCAGTAGAATCGATTACGATTAGTTTGGCTTGGGAAAAAAAGGAATCGATTACGATTACGATTCTTCAAAAAACATGGAATCAAGTCCAATGATTACGATTCCTGATTACGATTACATCATCTCTGCAACGTAATACTAAACGAATATTGTAAGTAATAATTACGAGAGCGAAACAAATAATGAACTGTGACAAGTATTATCTATTATACGTAATTTGCTGTTAACTATAGTTTAGAAATACTTTGGCTCATCGACATCAAATTCCTCCTCCACCTGCCTCTCTCTCTCTCTCTCTCTCTCTCTCTCTCTCTCTCTCTCTCTCTCT
>JAYMFT010034106.1:0-15874 GCA_038088735.1 Panulirus argus
ATTCCTTCAAACATACCCATTTTTGCTCTCCGAGATAACATTCTCTCTTTCCACACATTTTTCATCGCTCCCAGAACCATCGCCCCCTTCCCCACCCTATGACTCATATCTGCTTCCATGGTTCCATTCGCTGCCAAGTTCACTGCCAAATAGCTAAGACACTTCAATTCCTCCAATTTCTCTCCATTCAAACTCACATCTCAACTAACTTGTCTCTTAACCCTCGTGAACCTAATAACCTTGCTCTTATTCACATTTACTCTCAGCTTTCTCCTTTCACACACTTTTCCAAACTCCGTCACCAACTTCTGCAGTTACTCACTCGAATCAGTCATCAGTGTTCTATCATCTGCAAACAACAATTGACTCACTTTCCATGCCCTCTCACCCCCAACAGACTGCATACTCGCCCCTCTCTTCAAAACTCTTGCATTTACCTTCCTAACCACCCCATCCATAAACAAATCAAAGAACCATGGTGACATCACACACCCCTGCCACAGACCGACCTTTGCTGGGAGCTAATCACTCTCCTCTCTTCCTACTCGTACACATGCCTTACACCCTTGATAAAAACTTCTCACTGCTTCTAGTAACTTACCTCCTACACCATAAATTTCTAAGACCTTCCACAAAACCTTTCTATAAAACCTGTCATATGCCTTTTCCAAATTCATAAATGCCATATACAAATCCATCTGTTTTCTAAGTATTTTTCACATAGATTCTTCAGAGTAAATACTTGATCCACATGTCCTCTACCACTTCTGAAACCACACCGCTCCTCCCCAGTCTGATGCTCTGTACATGCTTTTATCCTCTCAGTCAATACCCTCTCATATAGTTTTCTAGGAATACTCAACAAACTTATACCTCTGTAGTCTGCACACTCACGTTTATCCCCTTTGCCTTTGTACAGTGGTACTATACATGCATTCTGCCAATACTCAGGCACTTCACCATGATGCATGCATACACAGTCACCCTCTTTCTTAATAAACTCAACTGCAATACCATCCATTCAGCTGCCTTGCTGAATTTCATCTCCCACAAAGCTTTCACCACCTCTTCTCTCATTACTAGGTTTGTGTATTTTTCCTGACATAATTCTATGTAACTATTTTTATCATAATTCTATGTAACTATTTTTATCATTCAATCAAAAACCTTTAAGTTTTAGTCCATTTTCTGTCGTCAGTAATGCTGGCACTATTGTAAAGAAGTTTTCAATATTGACATCGTTGAATCCTTTAAGTATTTTGAAACATTCTTTCAATTTGCCATGGAGGTGCCTCTTGCTTAGGGAGAACAATTTTAATTCTCGCAGTCTCTCCTCATGTGGATTGTTACAAAAGAAACGAATGAATTGGTTGTTTTTCACTTACTGCTACCAATTTAACAATATCCTTGCTTTAGCGGAAGGCCCAAAACTTCACTGCATATTCCAGATGTGGTTTAACTAGACTCAAGTATAGTGGCAATATCATATTTTTGCTTTTGTACATAAAAGTTTCTGTTAATAAACCCTATCATTCTATTTGCTTTCTTGGTAGCTTCATTACAATGCTGGGAAAATTTGAAGTTATTGGAGGCAGTGATCTCTAGATCTAACACACTAGGTGTATACTTATCTTGTGGCTCATCAGTTCATAATCAAATATTTTGTTGAGGCTTCCTACCTGTAACAGCTGACATTTATTGATGTTAAACAGCATTTGCCAATTTCTAGACCATTCAGTGATTTTATGTAGATCCTCTTGTAATCTTAACCTATCTTCTTCAGTTAATATGACACTGCTGATCTATGTATTGTCTGGAAATCTGGATACCACATTATCTAGCTCTGTGTCAATATCATTAAAATTAATGATGAAATGTAAAGGCCCAAGTATGGATCCCTGGGAGATCCCACCAGTAACAGGTGACCTTGTCCCCTGACTTGTCTTGCTTGATGTATATTACTGTAGTTTTCTGACGCTACTTATCTGGCATAGATAATACTGTATTCTAAGTTCATACAGTGATGTCTTCAACTTTGAGTACAATATATTTCTAAATGCTTCTGTTGTCACTTCACTTGAATTTCTTAGATCACCCAGTATCGCATTAAATAATCTTTCCTACTTCCCTGCTAGCAATTCATGTCTTATGAAATCTTTTCATTCTTTGCTAAATGATTCTGTTTCATCCTTGTCTAATTGCTTTCAGGTTCAAAACACTGTTCTTTGTTCCTTCTATTAGATGCCAGGCATTTATCATTTTACATATCTTCTTATGCTGTTCAAGGCTGTAAAACTCTACCTTTTTCAATCATTAATGATAATTCATATGCTCCACTCCATTTGTCTTATTTGTGAAATGTTTCTGCATTCCCTCTATCTTGTGAAATTCAGTATGTTTAACTGGTAACTATGCAACACAGTAGTATCCGAGTCTACTTCTTATTCTTTTCTTTCATATTTGATTGCCATTTCCCATGTTAGCGAAGTAGTGCCAGGTAGAGATGAAGAAAGGCAGCATCTGCTCACAACAATCCTCTAGTGGTCATTTATAATAAACCAAAACCACACCTCACTATCTACAACCGGGCCCCACAGACCTTTCAATGGTTTACTCTGAGTGCTTCGCATGCTGTAGTTCAGTCCACTGACATTTCACATTTCTCAAATAAGAGAAATGGAATGGAGCACATGAATTATCATGAATGACTGAGAGAGCTAGAATTTACAGTCTTGAGCATCAGAGGGAGATATGTATTATGATACATGTCTCAACTTCTTATACATACAATAGATACTTAAATCATTAAGTGTTGGTTTCTTGTTGAAAATGTCCTCTTTATCATTCCACATCTTGTTTGGCTTGTAAGCACTATGGTATCTTTTTAATATGTTCCTTGAATTCAAATATTTCATAGAAAATTATTCCCAGATCTCTGATGTTTGCTTCACTCTCTATTTCTTTTCCTGTAAGGCTACTGTATGCATGCACTGCAGTACCATTAGCTGTACCATGACAAATATGTTCATATTTCTCTTCATTGAATTCCATAAGTTTTCATCTGTCCATCTGTAGATATCATACATGCCTTTTTGAAGAGAGAGAGAGAGAGAACTGGCTTTGTACTATTATCACATGTATGCAATGAGGAGGGAAGATTATCTCATGAAATCCCCATACATTCATAACCAAAGGAGGGAGGACATACCAGCTGGCATTGCATGTGTTGCAGAAAAAATCACATTGCCATCATCATCATCTGTAACCAAAGAGGAAAGAAGACTCACCTTTTACCACCACCATAAATAATATAAGACTACTGATGGGGAGAACTGATTCAACATATTCACCAAATGCAGCCGGAGGGAAGGGAGGAGACTTTCCTGTTATCAACACTGTACTGTCAGGGGTGAGCAGGTTTTCTATTTACTATCATTAATTGCAGACAAAGGTAACAAAAGACCAACCTTTTTCCATCATCATTACTGTTAATGTTAGGCAAGCTAATTGTGATGGTGGAGTTAGTCTTCTTCTGGACTGACAGACGACCTTGAAGTTCTGGTTTTGATAGCTTTGTGGCTACCTCTTTCTCCAATATACCTCCACAAAACTTCTCGTTGCAGCAGTGTGCTTTTGCCAGGAATATCTTGCCTGGTTCCAGCTGGTCAAACTATAAGTCAAGAGGTAATAATGTTAGGAATTACCTAGTCTGTGTTTTTCAAATACATGATTTTGCTGGAAAAGATGGTGAAAGTGTGGTAATCGCATGGGATACTGAAGATGGGTGTTCATTCATTAAAGGATTTTCATTCAAATGATTTATATTAATCAATTTCTTTCAACATCAGGGTTGATGTGACCAGTTAAGGTATGCTGTCTATCTATCACTCTGATGCTTGTTCCCTCTGGGAACTCTCTCAAGGAGGTGGCCATGGCAATAGTGTCTCCACAACTAGTGAACTCCAGAGCTGCTCCTTAGCATTTAGTGCCTCACCCTTAACAGGCCACTGGCAATGGGTAACTCTAACACAGTGTTTGCAGAAGCTCTTACCTAATGTTCCTACTGACTACTACTACTACTTAATGCTCCTACCTACTACCTCTATCTCATGTTTCTATCTAATGCTCCTGCCTAATGTTCCTACCTAATACCTCTATCTAATGTTACTATCTAATGTTTGAGTCTAAATGTTTCTATCTATCTATTGCTCCTACCATTTTTCCAAAAGGCAGGGATAGCTCATAGTACTCATTGCAGAAAAATCTAGAGTTATGAAGAATGAGCTGTGTACATTAAGTGTTGTCAAGTATTATGCATGACAAGGAAAGACTGTATGTTTGTAGACATAATGTCAGTAATCCATGTGTGGGTGAGGCAGAAAGAAAAGGATTTTTTTTTTCCATCAGAAAAGAATACTGTACCTGTATTTTGTGTAGTTACAGTATTACAATGAATAAAAATGTTTAAGTTCCACAATGCATTCTGAAACCATCTCACACAAGAGCCTGGGAATAAAATGGACTTTCAGGTATGAAAGAGAGAGTTCTTTCGATGAAGTGAAAATCATGTGTGTGGAAGGAAACAAAGAACACCCATCAGGGGTGTCTTTTATAGTGGATGAGTCAACAGTGATGTCCAACTAGATTTGGTCTTAAGACCACTGTTATTTCTACTCTACTTAAGTGACTTGAGAAAAAGGCCTGAAGTCATACTTGAAAGTTTGTAGATGATGACAGAGTTATGCAGGAAGAAATGACCACGATTGTAACAAATGACAAAAAGACAATGAAAAGCTCCAGCTTTGGTCTTATGCATGGCTGAAGTTCATCCTAACTAAATGCAAAGTGATTAAAACACAACACTGAGAAAAGGAACCTACTCATGACCAGACTCTAGTGAAAGATAAAATTACACAAATCTACATGTGAATTTGTCCCTAAGATAATGTAATACTCACCCTATACCTAGAAAACAACATGGAGAATTATTATGATTTTATAGTGGTTATATTGATAATATCAAAACTGCATCGTAAGGCAAACCTGAAATAGATAAAATGCAGTATTCTGCTATGCACAGATAAACAATGTACCATCAGTATGGTCACTCTCTTTGCAGAAACAAATAAAAAAACAAAACAAATGCAGATGTCTAATTACAGGGAGAGTTTAACAGCTCTGAATTTGCCCATGCAGGAAGAGAGAAGAAAACCAGAAATAAGATCAAGATTTTTAAAGTTCTATACAAGACATTAACTTTACTGTTAACAGTTAAGAGTTCTTCAAAATTAGCAATGGAAAATCAACAAAAGGACATATGAAAAATCAAGTTTTAAAGGTAGGAAAAATGAAATTTTAAAGGTGTGAACTACCATGATTAGAGGACCTCACCTTGTTTACTAAAGTTTAAAAGTAACTACTGTTCTCCTTAAGTTTCAGCTTATGTTATTGGAGCTTGAAATAAAGGATAAAGGCCTGCTAAAAGTGCTCACAAGGATGAAAATCAACATAACTTGCACTTGTCTGTTTCATGCTTCCTCCATGAAAGGCTTTCTTGTAAACAAACGAGTTTCATTGCTTGCCAGTTAAGGTAATTTGATGTACTCTTGTGCATGTCTTTTTGACTCACAGCTACCCTTAAACCTACATATTGGTATTTCAATTACCTTGACTGGTCTGTCTTGCAAACACCCATTTTTTATTTCCCTAGGAACATTACTTACTCTTCTCTGGCAACTATGACCCATGGGTAAGTTTAGCTATCACTTCTTTATATGAGAACATCAAAGAATTAAACAAATTACAACCTGAGCTTTAAAAATCAGGGGTGATGATTCTGATTATTAAAAATGCAATATTGGTTATCAGCACAAAGGAACGGATTAAATTAGGAAAGATAACAAACTGACAGAGATTAATTCAAAAATAGTAAGAAAAAGAGAGGATGAAGAACATAAGAAGAGTTTTGGACACCAAGCTAAAAGATAGTTCTGAGTTTATCTTTGAAGTTATCTTAAAGACTATAATTCAAAATGTTGAGAGACCAAAACTGATGTTTTCTCTTGATTATGAAGATGCTTTCCTTTAACATTTTAACTAATATACAAACAAGTTATATTTCTAACCTTACAGGGTTTGAGTGAAGCAGAAGAGGTGACAGGGATGGTGCAGGGGCGAATGCTGCCTGAGAGGGAAACACTACAGTGGTGCAGTGTTCCCCGATGATTGATTGGCAAACGTACAGTCAATATCAGCTGTCTGGTGTCTCGGTCTGAACTAATGGACTCTGGCGGATCTGGTTCTGTGGTTAATCAAGCATGTGAACCTCATCTTAACTTATGGTAGTTAAGAAGCTCAAATGGTGCAGTAAATCTCTTATAAGTAATCCACAGCAAAAGGCAGTATAACAAAGGTAGACGAGTAAACAAATTGCATAACCTAATTAATTCTTGAATTACAACATGCATTTATAAAGATAGAGAAATCATTGTATGAACTTTGGAAAAGTATGTCTTATGATTAAAAGGGCAGATTGTAACTGTTCAAAGGATTATTGATCCCGATTTAGGCAAGAATGAGGATTACAAGAAAAGGAAAAGGGTAAGAAATTATAATTTTTGCATTCAGGCAGAGGTTGTGGAAGGCTATATTTATGATATGTAAATGCTTTATGATCTAATACAAATGTTAAATATCTTGAAAATTTGTAAATGATTACTCTTTGTGTGTTATGGGGAGAGTTTTACACTTAAGTTGCCCCGTCTCATAGCCTTGCATATGTGCATCATATCTTTTCTCCAGCGTATGTATGCACGCGTGCACACACACACACACACATACCCAAGTCTAGACCAGAACCAGCCCTGAAGGGAGGATGAACAACTGGATGGACCCTGGACCAGTTGCCATAACCAGGATTTGAACCTATGACGGTAGGATCTCGCGTGGCCTGAGCATATATGACAGTCAGTAATGTTAACTGCTACACCACGGAGGTGTTTGTATATCAGTGCAACTGCCTATTATTAGTATGGGGTGGGAGATCTACACTCGTGGGCCCCATATTTTGATTTTCTTTTACTATCATATAACTTTTTAATCTGAGTAAGATGTCTGCCTTCACACTCTCAATTCAGTTTATTCCATTCATTTACTACTCTTTCAAAATAAAAATTATTCTTTACATCTTGTCTAACAAGTTTCTTGCTTAAGTTCATGTCATGGCTCCTTGTTGTTCTAAACTTGCAACTTTCAAAGAAATGTGATAAGGTTACCCTTTACTCTTCTCTCTATCATGGTGGATAAATCAAATGCATCTACCCTTTCCCTGTAACTTAGCTCAGTTAATTCTGGCACAATCTTTGTTGCTGGACCTTCCCTATCAGCTCTCTGTGCTTCTTTAAGTGCAGTGATAAAACTTATAAAGGATATCTTACTTTTAGCCTAGTTTAGTTAGTGAACAATTTGATGAGTAAAACTTCATCCATATACTTGAATGTACTTTTAATATCAGTCAGCAGACAGCTTGTTTCCTTTGCTGCTGTCCTAAGGTGAGTCTCTGGTAACATATTAAGCGTAATGTCAATTCCCAGATTTTTCTCAAGGATAGATTTCTGGAGGCATACACTTTCAGTACCTGAGGATGAATGCCATCAGGTCAATATGCCTTGTTTGTGTCCAGCAACAGAAATGTTTTTTGGACAGTTTGAAAAGAGATTAAGGGAAGGAACACAAGCTTAGTAGAGGGAGCATCAGGGGGTGAAGGAATATTTGAGAAATGAGAACCAAAGAGAGCTGCTTTGTCTAAGGTAGAGACATCTATAGTAATGTCAGAATGGAAAAACAAATTTCAAGGTACCCACTTCTCTGTTCCACTGAATCACTCACTATGTTCTGATCTTGTTGAACATTCAGTGGAAAAGAGCATATGTTATGACTAAATGGAATGAAGAAAAAATGTAGGGGTGTATGAGTGATTTGGTTTGGCAGGGAATGCAAAGGGAATAAATTGTGGAGTGGTAGAATGAGGAAAATGCACTACTTTGAGGTGGTTTGGGCATGTAGAAAGAATGCACGATGGGAAGATTACAAGGAGAGTGTATGATAGTATGATTAAAATGATTAAAGGGGTTGGTGTGAGAGGAAAATCACCCATGGCCTGGACAAACAAAGTGGAAGAGTACAGGATGGAGAGAAATGGTTGAAGAATGCATAGAACTGGATATGCGAGGGAGGCATATAAGGACAGGGATAAGTGGAGACTTTTGCTGTGGCCATCCATTTGATGGGAGTTCCCGGAAAGAACAATCATCAGAGATATAGACAGATAGATAGATAGAGATAATAGACAGATAGATAGATTCAATGGAAACTGCTCTGCTAACCCTCCATGCTCATTATCGTTGATACTACATGCTGCATTATAGGCATTTTCATTTGCTGAATGGTCTCTAGGCCATTTGAAAATGACCCTTCTTGCTTTTCATTTGTTACTCCTTCCTTCCTCTGGTTATATTTCTTCTGAATCCTCTCAACTGATTTAGGTTTGTGACAGTATTTTTCAAATGTTTAATATCCTGTCTGACGAGATGAAATTTTTCAAGGTTTTATTATCCAATACAAGTTGCCAATCAAAAATCTGGCAATTGTTACTTCAGTTCCATAAGTTTTCCAGCATAAATCTCGGTGTGGTCTGTAACTGCATGGTGAGCACAGTTTAAAAATTCCCTGGTTTCAAAGCTTTGAAGGATGCTATTGATCCAGTTAGTGATGAAGACGATGATCCTGTCAACCCACTTGCTACTTGTATTTAACTTTTTTCTCCTGTCCACAGCACTAATTGAAAATTCTTCAGAACTGTACTGTAAGTCCAGCATGTTACCTGTAATGTAACATTTTACTGCACCCAAACCATTTTATTTAGTTGTTCAACATTAAAAGTTCATTTGCTTTTCATTTAGAGTTTAATTTTCTTTCTTTAAAGTACTGTAGTCATTTTCTGTTACAATATATATGACATATAGAGTAAGGAGGCAATCATCCAATTTTCCAGAAAAAAAAAAAAATCTGGTAGCCAGGAGGTCGCAAGGTTGCCAGATTTGGCAACCTGTACTTCAATTTCTTATTTTTCTCCTTCAAGAGTCTTAACCTCTGATACTGTTTCTTAAGAATTTCATATATTCTAACAATATGTGGTCTCATAATATGCATCCTTTATTCATGCCTCTTGTCTCCTCTTGAGAGATTTAGTCAACAGACTGATAATTTCTGAATGCATTTCAGATCTAAAATCAGATTAAGATGTTCAAATGTCAACATCTCAACCATTCTGCCTTTGATGACTTGTACTGATGAGCCTATATAGGGCTATTAACTGTTTTTTATGTATCAAAAAGATATGGGTCAATGAAATTTAGCTTCCGGTAATACAGAAGTGGAACAGATTTATGTTGCTAACTGTACCAAAGAATAATATTTTCTAAGGCATTTCTACCTCTTAAGGGTGAGGCACAAAAGGCTAAGAATCGGCACTGGAGTCTACCAGTTATGCCAGGAAGTAAAAGGGATGAGCAGTTGAGGGTGATGGTGCTGAATGTAAAAAGGATGACTGGAGGGAGCTTGTGGTGAAATTTAAATGTCAAAGATTGGATGTACGGGGATTAGGGAAACTCATATCCTTGAGCAGGGTGTATGGAATGAAAATGGAAATGATGAATGCAAGTTATGGAAGGACATGGGAGGAGGAGTGGTATGGACAGAAATGAATGAAAATTATCTGAAAAGAGATAAAGAAAGATGTACAATTGTGCTTCACCAAGAGTATGGGAGGGTTACAAAACATGGATGAATTGGATTAAGAATAGTGTGAGTGAAAGGAAAGAGTGGAATTATGAAGAATGCATGGGTACGTGTATATGCTTCTGTGAAGATGAAGACTGTACAAGGTAAGGATGAAATGAACAATTTTTGGAGAAATTTGAATGACTGTATAAATGGTTTTGAAAAGAAGAGAAAGGTTGTTGTAATGGGTGATATGAATGCAAAGGTGGAAGTTGTCTGTGGGTGTCTGAGTTGAGAAGGTTATATTTATTGTAAACACCTTTTCTCAATACAAGATGATCCACAAGTATAAATGAATGAGAAATGATGTAAGAGAAGAGCAAAAGTGTTTGATTGACTATGTGGCAGGGGATGAAAGGACGAGACAGACTGTGCTAGACACTAGAGTTGTGAGAGGATTCTTTGGAGACTGATCATTTTGAGGTTCTTGTTGGGTGAGGATCAGGAAGAGGTGAGGATACACTGTAAGGAAGAACACAGAGGCAAAAGTGTTGGCATCAAGAAGATGAATAAGGAAGAATGAGGATGCAAAGCGTATGAAAGGACGGTGACAGAGTTTAGATGGAAGAGCAGTAAATGTAGGAATGCATTTATGTGTGAATGAAGTGTTTAAAATGTTTAAAGAAAGACTGTTAAAAGTTATAAGATCAGCATTTGGATACAAGGACATAAGATATAGGAACAGAAAGGAAAATGCATGGTGGATGGATGAGATTAGAAATGCTGTGGAAGAGAAGGAAAAAGGAATATGTAGATTGCTAAAGAGTTATGTACCAGTGGAAATTCAGCAAAGGAGGAGGGAAGAATAAGATAGATAAGTGAAATGTTATTTAACTAATAAAGGAAAGCAAAGAAAGACCTAATGGAAATTTTGGAAGTTGAGTGAAAATTTTAGGGAAAATAAGAAATTGTACTGGAAGGAGGTGAAAAAGGAAAGAGGTGAAAGTGAGAGTGGAAATGAAAATGCAGGAAGTAAGGGGAACTGCTGAATCAAAAGGAGGAAGTGATAGTATGATGGAAAGAGTATTTTGAAAATCCGATGAATTTAGGAGAAGGTGAAGCAGCAGTTGTTACATACATTGTGTATGGAAGACAATAAAAGTGTTAAGGAGTAAAGCAAGAAGGGAGGTAAAATGTGCAATAATGAAGCTGAAGGTTGAAAAAGCACCTGGAGTGGATGGGATTATGGCTGAAATGCTGAAATATGGAAGAGAAAGTGCAACAGGGTGGATGCATTTGATATGTAATTTAGCATGAAAGCACAAGGTTGTACATGAGGATTGGGTGAAAGCCATCATTGCTCCTTTCTTCAAACGTAAAGGTGCTAAGAATTGGTTTAGCAACTTATAGGGGAATAAGTCTGTTTCTGTTAAGTATGTCAGGAAAAGTTTATGCAAGAGTGTTGATTGATAGAGTGATGAATGTAACAAAGGAGTGTAAATGAGGAGCAAGAGGGTTTTAGGACAGTTAGGCTATGTGAGGATAAGATTTTTGTGATGAAAATGACTGTGGAAAAGTATCTAAGGAAAGGTAAGAAGCTGAATGCAGCTTTTATGGATCTGGAGAAAGTATATGACTGAGTCAAGTGGAATGCTTTATGGGATATATTAAGGTATATGGGGTAGGGGAACAACTGTTGGAAGGTGTGAAAGCTTTCTATAGAGTAACAAATGCATGTGTAAGATTGGATAGACAGTTGAGAAAAAATTTTGGTATACACGTGTTTTTGAGGCAGGACTGTGTGGTGTCACCATGGCTTTTCAACATATATATGGATGGAGGTAGTAGTTGATATGCAGCCAATGACCAGGGAGGTACATTATCAGTAATACCTGCCTGGTTATTGGGATGGTTAGTAACAGTTATGTAGTGAGCCAGCACCTCAGTAGTTGTCAAACTGCACTCCTCTGACCCAGGTAGCTGTATTTTCTTTCCTCCTCACCCAGACGTGGACTTCGGGCACTCTGTCCACAAACATACAATCTCTCCTTTTCACATATAACACTTGACAACAATGAACTTGCACAGCTCATTTTTCATAACTCTAGGTTTTCCTGTATTGAGCATTATGTGCCAGTCCTGCCTCTTGGCAAAATGGTAGGAGCAACAGATAGAAGTAGTAGGTAGGATCATTTAGGTAGGAGCATTAAGTAGAAACATTAGGTAGAATCAGTAGGTAGGAACATTAAGCAGAAGCATTAGGTAGGAGTAGTCAGTAGGAACATTAGGTAGAAGCCTATGCAAACACTGCACTAGACTTGCCCTCTGCCAGCGACCTGTTATGGGTGAGGCGCTAATGGCCAAGCAGAGGCACTGGAGGTCACTAGTTATGAAGACTCCATTGCCGTGGCCACCCCCCCGTAAGGGAGTGCCAGAAGGGAACTAGCATCAGAAATATAGACAGATAGATAGATATGAATGAAGGGATATGAATGGTAGGTACTAATTGGTAGGCAACCAAATAAATACCTGGGAGATATTACCAGTGCTACGCCTTAGGTATTGAGAGGGTTGCGACAGCTGCATAGTGAGCCAGCATTTCAGTGGTTGTAAAGCTGCACTCCTTTGACCAAGGGTGCTTTCTTTTCTTTCTGCCTGACCCACATATGGACTACTGGTATTCTGTCCACAAACATACAGTCCCTTTTTGTCACACAAAACACTTGATGACACTCAACTCGCACAGCTCATTCTCCATATCTCCATATTTTCCTGGGGTAAGTACTATGCACTAGCCATGCCTTTTGGCAAAATGGTAAGAGCAGTAGATAGAAGTAGCAGGTAGGAACACTTAGGTAGAAGCATTAGGTAGAAGTAGTAGGCAGGAACATTAGGCTGGAGCATTAGCTAGAAGAAGTCAGTAGAAACAATAGGTAAGAGCCTCTGCAAACACTGCACTAGAGTTGTCCTCTGCCTTTGGCATGTAAAGGGAGAGGCACTAAAGGCTAAGACGTGGCACTGGAGTTCACTAGATATGGAAACTCTATTGCTGTGGCCACCCCTCTGAGGGAGTTTCAGGAAGGAACAGGCATCAGAGATATAGATGAACAGATAGTGATAAGAAAGTTGAAAGCAAAACTAGAGTCAGAGTGTAGGTGTAAGGCATGTTTAGTGAAAAGTTTGCGTGTGGATGATACTGTGTTGTTTGCTGAGAGTGAAGAGGAGTTACAGAATGTTGTATGTATGTTTTATGATGTGTGTAACCATAAGCAACTAATGGCAAATGTGAATAAAAGTAAAGTAATGGTGTTTGAAAGGATACAGAGTGACAGTATAGATTTTGCAATTCCTTCAGGTTGAAAGAAGAAAGTGTATTAAACTGTGTTTTGGATATGGGGAGTGAAAAAGGTGAGAGAATTTAAGTATTTATGGGCTATCTTGGGTAAGTTTGGTGATTTGGAAGGAGAAATAAGGGAGAGAGCAGTACAAGTTAGAAGAGTCACTGAGCCCCTTAATTGAATAAAGAAGAGTAGAAGTATGGAAATGAAGTAAGGTTAAGGGACAGCAAAGTCCTCCCAACCCAGACCTATGAAGCTGAAACATGGACGTGGAATGAGTCACAGAAGTCAAGAATCCAAGTTGTGGAAATGATTTATTTGAGAAGAGCATATGGTATGACTAGATGAATGAAGAAAAGAAAAAGGGTATATGAGAGATGTGGTATGGCAGGGAATGCAACGGGTATGAATTGCGGAGTGATAGAGTGGGTAAAATGTAATACTTTGAAGTGGTATGGGCTTGTGGAAAGAATGCAAGACAGGGAATTTATAAGGACAGTGTATGACAGTACAATTAGAGGGGTTGGTGTGAGAGGAAGACCACCTGTGACATGGGGAAATAAAGAGGAAGAGTTCTTGGGGTAGATAAATGGTGGAAAAAATGCATGGAATGGTGTATGTGAGGGAGGCATGGAGGACAGGGATAAGTGGAGACTCTTTTGCTGTGGCCACCCCCTTGATGGGAGTTCATGGAAGTGAAAAGGTGTCAGAGATGTAGAAAGAAATATGTTGTTGGCTACATACTCTGGCAGACGTTTTCAAGACAATGTCATTGGTATTAAAATTGTTTCTCTTCTTAGTTTTATACCTTGGTTTGATTTGTTTAAATATATGCCATCTTGTTATTCTGAGATGGTCCCTACAGGGTATGAGGAAGAACAGAAAATAAGCTGAACTTCTGTTTTCAAATGAATTTGGTAGATCTTCCCCAACTGTCCATTTCTTCAGCATTATTAGTTGAACTTTGATATGACTTTCGGGGTGTCATGAACAAAACCTACAACACTTACGCCCTTGGCCAAATTCCCTCACTTTTAGAGGCAGTAATGTTGACAAAAGATAGATATCTCCCTACCCTAACTGCTGTTTTTCATCTGCAAATGGTAGTGTTTTAGGCATACTGCATACTACTCTGACCCCAAGTTGCTGTATCTCACCTTCTGGGGAAGTTGTAGCATTAATACAGGACTGTGGGCTATGACCTCCGGAGTTACTGGCCACCAGGCAAAAACTGTAGTAAGAATAGGTCTGTAGTACTGTGATGTCTACTGATGACTCTGAGACTACATGTTGTTGAGATGGTCTCCCTGGTCCTCCTTCACTACCATTTTGATACCTCAGAAACTGAAATAGATCAATGATGACCTTTTATTCAAGGATATAATGAACCATCTAGTCCATCAAAAAAATTGGCAAAATAGCATTAGAAGATTTTTATGTGATGCTACACAGCTGTGATGTCATGTATTAATCACTGTGCATTATCAGCCTTATCTTTATTTAACCCTCCCCCCCAAAAAAAAAAGACATCAATACAGTGAGTGTTGCCATAAGGGAACAAGTTTAAGAGTTCATTGACTACCACTACACAGGATAAGGGGACGGGTGGTACAGTTGGTGATCTACGACCTTCTTAGTAAGAAGCACATATGAAGTTAATAGTCAGCGTGTCTGTTTCATTGTTATGGTTTGATGCTATGTTTGGCCAAATAATGAGAGAGCGTTCGGTCGTGGTGAACGTGTCATGAACTATGAACTACGTGCCATGAACCTCATGAGATGGAGGCAGTATAGGGCAGTAGTGTCCAACACATGCCAGTCAATATGGAAACCTCACAAGGAACATGAGAAGCTATTATCACCCTTCATAACGAAGGGTACAGTGTCTCTAATATTAGCCAGTGGGTTGGTGTCCACCAGAATACTGCTTCACGATGGATTAAGCAACACCTGTTAACTTGTGCATGCACCACCAGTGAGGTAGAGGAGCAAACAGGACCTCTTATTCACTGGTGGTGCATGCAGAGGAAAAAGGGCACCTGCCAAATTGGAATGGATGAAAATACTAAGCATGGACAGTTCGAGAAGAGTAAGAAAAACGATTGAGGTGGCTTACATAGCGACAAAAGAAAACACGAATCACCGGGAGGGCTGTGTGTGCTTTGCTAAAGCAGCTGCAAGACAGATCACTGCAGCAGAGGCGGCGAGATCAAGCTTGACAGAGACGATGAGGTCAATCAAGGCAGGGGTAGCCAGGGGGAACATGACAGAGGCAGCAAGGTCAAACGCTGGGGGCAACCATTCAGGAGGTCACACCAGGTACCCAGGGGGGGTTGAAGGCCGATAACAACACGTATATAAGCAGGAATCCCATTCTTCTGTACTCGTTATGTGATCAAGACTGTAGACAAGTTAGAATCAGTACAGTGTTTCCCACCCAATCTGAGTTTCTCTCATCCCACCACATCATCAAAGCGAGTAAACCCCACGCTACCAAAAACAAGGGCGATATGAAATGCACATGGTGCGGCGTTTGAGATTTTTTTTGTTTCATTTTATCAAATATCATGTTATTCTTTGCGCGGTCCATTAAAAACAAAATCCGCTATATCGGGGTCCATCAGATCGCAGGATTACTATCTTTTTTCATTATTATACTTGATCACTGTTTCCTGCGTCAGCGAGGTAGCGCCAGGAAACAGACGAAGAAATACCCATCCCCCCACATACACACATATATATATACATGCACATAT
>JAYMFT010034117.1:0-15874 GCA_038088735.1 Panulirus argus
CTATGACCTGGCTCATTTCAAGAGACATGTTTTTCACTTTCTCAAAAATTTGTAAATACTTTCCCTGTTTGTTTTCCCCCTTTCTCAATTCTCTCTATATTTCAGTTAGGGCCTGGCCTTGAGAGGTGGACTTTTGTCCATGACTGGAGCCTTCAACATAAAAAAAAATATATACAATCGACAGGGAGCTTCCTTTGCTCTGTCCTCAGGATGTCTTCCTCCCAAGCTAATGTTTGAGAGATTCAGTGAAGATTATTTACTCTTGTTTACAAATCAGTTTCAGATTCTTTTGGAGGTGCCTATGAACTCAAAGGAATTAATGACAGGTTTGTGAAAGAAGTATTGGTGATCTTTTTTGAAGTACCCACCCTTTTTTGTGGGTGGGGGTAGAGTATGATAGATAGGGTTTATACAACACACTCACAGGCCTTAAATGAGCTACAACATCACATCTCTAATGCTGCTCAGGACATATCCCATGATATTTGTAAAAAAGCTGTGGATGATTTTGCCTAATATCTCCAGAAGTGGATTGAAAATGGAGGTGGATATGTTGAGTGCTAAAAACTTTCTGCATATGTACTATTTTTAATCACAGTAGATACTTGACAGGTACTAAAAAACTCAAAGACCACTCTAGCTTCCCTAAATCTGTTTTAAATCAACACGTGGTGTTTTTTTTAATATAGGAATTATATTGGATACCTGTTAGTGACATCTTAAACTGCCAGACTGGATTTTCTCATTGGGAGAGAAACCTTTTAGTCAGCAATTTTTGTTAACTTTTCAAAGGTCATGATGAGATTAGAATCCAACAATTATTTGAGCCAAGATCCTTCACCATTTCATCATTTTTAAGAATGATAATTTTTAGGTAGTTATGGATTATTTACATAGACAATATGTGATCAAAATATGTTCTGACTTTACAGGTTGCCAATCAAAAATCCGGTGACCTTGGGACCTCATGGCTGTCGGATTTTTCATTTTTCCGGAAAATTTATTGATTGCCTCCTGACTCTATATATGTCATATATATTGTAACAGAAAATTACTACAGTACTTTAAAGAAAGACAATTAAACATTAAATGAAAAGCAAATGAAGTTTTAATGTTGAACAACTAAATGAAATGGTTTGGGTGCAGTAGAAGCATACAGTACTCTACTGGTAACATGCTGAACTTACAGTACAATTCTGAAGAATTTTCAATTAGTACTGTACACAGTAGAAAAAGTTAAATAAAGGTAGCAGGTGGGTTGTCAGGATCATCATCTTCATCACTAACTGGAACAACAGCATCCTTCATAGCCTTGAAACCCGGGAATTGTTAAACTGTGCTCACCATGAAGGTACAGACCACACTGAGATTCCTGCCGGAAAACTGATGGAACCAGAATAACTAAAGCCGAATTTTTGATTGGCAACGTGTACTATCTTTTCATTTTAAGAAGTTTCTTCTGACTGCTAATTTGTGGTTATGTGTGCTATGATGTATACTTTACTGTACTATCCATTTATTTTAAGAAGTTTCTTCTGACTTTGTTAGCTGAATAGTGGTTATGTGTGCTATGACGCTGTCTTCTCTTTTTCATCAATAGCACCATTTCTTTACCTCTTGCTGCTTTCCCATGTACCACTCCAAGTCACTCACACTTTTCACCTGCAGATGACAACCATTTACCTCCCATTTTCTCATTTGTGTTTTAACTTCATCCTACCACTCACTTCCATTTTTCATATATCCTTGTCCCACCTTTCACATGCCACCTCTTCATCTGCATGTGTAGGCATTACTTCCTCAAATACCTCCCAATCCTCATTCACTCTTGTTTCATGTAATCTTACTCTGTGTTGTTCTTCACTCTGTCCTTTTTATTATGTTTGTACAAAGGCATCTTTTCCAGCTTCACACACATTTTCCACTTTTTTCTTACATCATTTCCTTTCCTAAAACTGCTACAACTTTTCACACTTCCATAACGAATTGGTCAGACAGTCCACCTGCTAACCCCTTCAGCACGTTCACATTCAGCAACCTCTCCTTTGTGCACCTGTCAGTAAGCATTTGATCTAACTGGTACCTGGGTAATTGAAGAACTTTTGTGTAACTGCTGTATAAGGAGGCCTTAGGCATCTATCTCACAGTAACACCAGAGATCAACTAATATTCAATTTTTAGCACAAAAGCACAAATTGTAGATCTACATAGAATCCCCTTTACTGGGCAGTGTAGATTTATGTGAAGTCTGGTTAAAGGGTGCTTAGCAGACATAAACATTTCCTCCCCTGGTTGAGTTGTATATTAATTTAGTGAAAAAAAATGTTGTTGTATTCAATCATTATAACAAACATAGTAATGCTCTTTTAGAATTTTTGAAATATCCAGCACACAGTGTACCCTGAATATTAGGACTGCCACAGCAAAAGGGATAAAGAAACTGAGTCTTTGGCTACCACTGAACATAGTTACTTCAAAGGCTAAGCAATCAATGTAAGGTACAGTGCTGGTTGTTTTAGGTATGGTGCCAGTTGCTTTATGTATGGCACTGATTGTTTAAGGTACAATACCAGTTGTTCTAGATATAGTGCTGGGCCTTCTTAGATACAGTAGTGGCTGTTTTAGGTACAGTGCTGGTTGTTCCATGTATGGTGCTGTTTATACTAGATATGTGTCAGTTGGTTTAGATATGTTGCCAGTTGTTCTAGCTATATGGTGGTTGATCTAGTTACACTGCTGGTTGTTCTAGGTATGGTGCCAGTTGCTCTAGGTAATGTGCTGGCTGGTGTAGGTTTGTTGCCAGTTGTTCGAGGTACAGAAGAGACTGTACTAAATATGGAATCAGCTGTCCTAGGAAAAGTGTTGGCTATTCTCAGTACACCATATTTACACCTCAATGACCCAATTTCTGATATTGTACCTTATTCCACAGAGAGACAAACACAATTACAAACATTATTGTATAGATGCTCAAAAATTTAGTATACTTTCTTCTATAATGGTTTGAGAAGGCCTGTGCTAGTGGCATGAATACTGTTTATCTATGTAAGTATGTGATGGTTATGTTTTTTAAGGTCAGTGCAAATTAACCCTTTCACTTTAGAATTATACTCTTATGAAGTTGGTCCCAGAATTGTCAGTATACTGTAAAAAAAGTTAGTTGTTGTTTGTTTTCTGTTTTCTCTCTCCCTTTACTCTAATTAACCTTAAGGTTTACCAAGTACATATATGACATTAAAGATGCTTTGAAGTAAACAAAGAAAATGAAAATTTTTTACCAAATTATACACTCTATTTGTAGAAGAACTACTTTCACTATCTTATACAGAAGCTAATAAGAATGATGCAATATAATCCTAAAATATGCCCCAAGCATGAAAACGTAATGCATATATGATATTTAACAAAAAAAAAAAGAATAATTTGTATGCCTTATACATATCTACATGGTAGAAATTATGACAAATTAAGAAAAAGATCAGTTACATATGATAGGTACTAGTTGGTGGGCAGCCAATCACCAGGGAGGTATATTTCCAGTACTACCCACCTGGGTATCAGAAGGGTTAGTGACATCTGCTTAGTAAGCCAGCACTTTGGTGGTTTTCAAGTTGCACTCTTCAGACCCAGGTAGTTGTGTTTTCTTTCTGCCTCACTAACATATGGACTACTGGTATTCTGTTCACAAACATACAACCTCTCCTTGTCATATATAACACTTGACAACATTTAACTCATGCAGCTCATTCTTCTTAACTGTAGATTTTCCTGTGGTGAGCACTATGCGCTGGCCCTGTGTTTCAGCAAAATGGTAGGAGTAGCAGATATAAGTACAGGTTGCCAATCAAAAATCCAGCAATCATTATTTCGGTTCCATCAGTTTTCCGGCAGGAATCTCAGTGTGGTCTGTACCTGCATGGTAAGCACAGTTTAAGAATTCCCAGGTTTCAAAGCTTTTAAGGATACTGTTGTTCCAGTTAGTGATGAAGATGATAATCTTGACAACCCACCTGCTACCAGTATTTAACTTTTTCTACTATATACAGTATTAATTGAAATTCTTCAGAACTGTACTGTAAGTCCAGCATGATACCAGTAGAGTACTGTATTATTTTACTGCACCCAAACCATTTTATTTAGTTGTTCAACATTAAAAGTTCATTTGCATTTCATTCAGTGTTTAATTTTCTTTCTTTAAAGTACTGTAGTCATTTTCTGTTACAATATATACAAAATATATATAGAGTCAGGAGGCAATCAATCAATTTTCCTGAAAAATCGAAAATCTGACAGCCATGAGGTCCCAAGGTTGCTGGATTTTTGGTTGGCAACCTGTAGTAGGTAGGAACATTAAGGCAGGATTATTAGGTAGAAACATAATGTAAGAACATTAGACAGAAGTAGTCATTAGGAACATTAGATAGGAGCCTCTGCAAGCAGTGCATTAGACTATCCCTCTGCCAGTGGCTTGTTAAGGGTGAAGCACTAAAGGCTAAGAAGTGGCACTGGATATCTTTAGTTATAGATTGTTGCCATGGCCACCCCTTTGAGGGAGTTCCAATTGGAACTGGCATCAGAAATATAGATGGGTAGATAGCATATGGCATGATTACATAGAGAAATTTAGTTTACTGTATTTCCTTTTCCCATGGACACCTGTGATTTTTTTTCTTTACCTAGTCTCCTTTATAGTAATTATTTTTTCTATCTGTGTGGTACATTGGCATAAATTTCATCGTGTGTTGCCAAAAGCTGCAGATATATGGCAAGCTGTGCTGTGCAGGGGTTTAGCAGACATTTCAAGGTTGCTGGACGTATATGAATACAGTGGTAAAGGCACATATTTTTTTATACCCTTAGGGTAAATGTAAATGTACATATATATACATGTGAATATTCATTAGGACTCAACCATATTTTACAACAAAATAGTGAAAAAAGGAGAAGAGTCAACAAAAAGTCTGGAATAAAGGCAACATATTAAAGAGATGAGTTGCAGTGAGACATTAGAGACCATAGATTTGCCCACTATGAAAGAAGAAAATTGATGGAAGACTTGATCAGAATATTCTTGATTTTAAACCATTGTGACAATGTTGAAAGTGATCAGTTTATCAAGATATCCAGAGGTAAAACAACTAGAGGCCATGATATGAAGCTAAGCAAGAAACATGTTAGAAAAGATTGAAAGAAGTACTGTTTTATTATTATATTAGTGAATGAATGGCATAAAGTAGGTGATGAAATTGTGAATGCCGACAGTATTCAGAAATTTAAAAAGCTTTATGGGAAAAGAGAGGATTCAAGAAATAGAGACCTCCGTTGTGTAATGGTTAATGTTCTTGACCATGATGCATTTGCGGGCTGCCCAGGGTCAAGTGCATAGGTTTGAATCCTGGTTGTAACAGTCGATCCACAGTCAACACAGCTGTTCATCCACCCCTACAATTGGTTGATAAAATGGGCACCTGGCTCAGGCTATATCTATAATTATATATATTTAAATATATAGCATAAATGAAATGGCCTTGATTATTGCCTCAGTTGCCCATGTCATCTCAGCTAACATAAAAAAAGTATATAGAGTTCCCACCTCATACTGTACAAATATGTTAGCTAGACACTCACAAACAAAAAGGGGAATTTCTTGTAACCATAACTTATTTAGACAGACATCAGGTAGGGCTGGACCACCACTTAGCTGGCTTGTCCAAGCACCTTCACAGTGTCTTATACTCTTTGGCATGTGGCTTGCTGATAGGCAAAAAAGTCTTGTTTTGAAATCTACATTATTCATTGTGTACATGGTCCTTTCACCGTTCATTTGAGTAATCTACCTTAGGATCATAAGTGGGTGTTACAGTTCTGTACCACCAATTAAGTAAGCACTACTGCAGTGTGTAATTGAGAGATTGATAAACAGCATCACTTAATTTCCAATGAAAGTTCAATAATTGGTAAGGCCATAAGCAGTTTTCCCGATGCTTGTGCTTACCTGTTTTTGTAAGGCAGATACAGTGCTTAGTCATGCCTTGAAACTCATATAGAAGAAAGCTAGCCCACCTTACCACAACCTCCCAGCTCTAAACTGTAGAAAACTAGGAATATGAGTGTGACTTTTGCCATGAGGGAATGGGGTTCTGAAAATTCTACAGTCTTTCATGTCAAGTCTGTCAAGGAATCACTGAGAAAAAATCCCTTTAATAATGAATGAAGCATGTCCAGAAAGGGTGCCAGTGTGCTATTGTAATTCTATGGTGCATTCCAACTTGAAGAGTTTGAGAAAGCTATATATGAGTGATGCAAACAGCACAAGGCCACAAAGGCAAGGCTGACTGAAGTAGAATTCCAGAATTTCACCTTGAATTTCACCAAACTCTTTGGCATCGTAAACTTCCAGGCAAGTGATTGTTGACTGTATTGGATTGAAAACAGTTACAGCATTGGTAACAAGAGTGACAGGCTAGAGGGTCTTTGAAGATGTAATAATTGTTGCACCATACAAGGCTAAGCTACAAGAATATAGGAACTCCAGTGACCTCTCTGACTTCAAACTCTTCAGTGCAGGTGAATGGGCCTTTACTGGAAGACACTTCCAAACAACATTCATGCTGCCAAGGGAGAATCATGCTCTTTAAGCATCAAATCCAACATGCAGCAGGTCTTGCTTTTTTTGTGTACCATTGCAGATGGGAATCACTGCATCAAGCCCATGGCTGTGGGGATTGTCACGCATTCAAGGCAGGTTGTTTGTGTTTTGTGAGAGGAACCAAACCAAGAATTTTTCTTAAGTGTTATTCTTAAAGAATGGTTTGACATTGTGTATAATGTGAAGGATCTTCAAGTGAACATCATAAATGTTTCCAGGAAGTGATGGCACATCTAGATATTGCACCAGCCCCACCCATCTGATGATGTTTTGATTGGATCAGATGGTAGAATTTAAGAATTTTCCCCTTAATGCCGTCTCAATGATTCAGACTATAGATCAGGCAAAAATGATCACCACTTACCCTGTAAGTAGCTGTACTGTTGTACGATGCAGGATAATCATCAAAATTGTACTATAGTGAGAGAAAGACACTGAAGCTGCCAGACATGGAAGATATAAAACATTACTCCTTCAATGATGTCTTGTATGACATCAAAGCTGGTTGGGATAAGGGTAGGACAGAAGGACCCTTAAAAATGGCTGAAGGAAGCCCACTGAAGAGTGGATATCTATAAAAGATGAACATGGTAAAGATATGGAATCTGTCTTGGATTGCACCCAGCTTGAGAAATATGCTGATCACTCTTGACAGGGTTAAGAGCATCCAGTCACTAGTGACAAAAATGAGGATTGTCTGAACGTGGACAAGGATGACCCTGGGGACTATCCAGAGACTAAGTAAGAGACAGCTACCAGTGTCTCCTTCAGCTAGCTTGTTTGTTGCCCAAAGGAGAATGATACAGCTACAGATGACCCAGAACTAGTTGTCCAGTATCAACATGTCTCATGGTAGTCTTTATAGCATACTTTACTGAATGAAGTGTACCAACCTTACAGTGACCACTATGGGGACAGTTTACCTGCCCTCTTTCCTGAATTTGGCTACTTCTGATCACCTACATCTTGCTGACTTCTTTCCATCCCCTGAACTTGTGCGCCATTCACCAAAATTACATATACCTTACATATACCTTAGAAGCAAGTAAAGGAAGCACAACACAGGATGGAAAGATCAGAGTACCCATTCCATGCTGTCTTCTGTATTTTGCTAAGCTCTTTTCTCTCTATACCGTATCGTCTTCACCTTTTTCTTATACAGGTATTGTTGTGCTGACCCTGATTTATACCAACTTCACAAAACAGATTTTGTAAGTGCATAATTTACTTTTTACCAGCTAAATTTTGTTTATATCAAACACAAATTGGCATGCATATAGGTGTGCACTGCATGTTTCATCTTTATTACTTGTAGTGCATCATGGGAAAACATAGTACACTAACAGAATGCCATTAGGTTGTAGATCTGTCAGTGCTTACCTGTCATTGGGGTGAAGATATCCATTTTACTTGCATGCTTGATTTCTTCTTTTTACCATTGGTAATTGCTGCCCTAAAGGGTCTCTCTAGTTGTTTTTAAAAGCAAGAACCCCACCTGAAGAAATCTAAAATGATGTTACCACTCAAAACTAAGTTAGATACTGAGAAGACTTAAAAAGACTTGATATTGGTGAAACAGCATCAACATTTGGCATTATGTTGAGTCAAATATGCATACTATAAAGAAGAATGTAGACAAAATTGGGAGTACTCTTAAACTGTGTACTAAACTTTCAGCCAAGATGATTAGTGAGGAACGTAGTATTATAAAAAATGAAAATGTAAGCTGTATGGATTGTATACAAGTATCAACAATTAGTATTGTGCTGTCAAGCTCTAGTGAACAAGCTCTAGAGACAGTCTCCTTAGCTATGCTGTTGGTTACCAATGTGTCAACCTGTTCTATTTCTTCATTAGATTTTCCTCACACTGCAATTTTTTTTTTCCAAAATAATGGGCTTTGCCAGTTTCTGCATTGTTAATGGTCTTGTACTGCTTCCCAGATTTTAGGAATGATTGTTTATTTGTTCAGTGGCTCAAAATTAATGAATTAGCTTCACCAGCTCTTGGTGAAATGCTCCCATCCACTAAGGTGCCTCTTTGGTTAATCATTTTTGTCTTCTAATAGATTTCACTCAATGGTTTTAATTTTGCTCCTTGTTTCAGTACTTCCCTTTCAATGAGTTACCTTCTTCTTGTTAGTGAATGAGTTGTGGATAGTCAAAAGTAATCTAAGTTTGGATTTCATGATTGTCAACTCCCTCTCATGGCAATATAAACAAAAACCTCTCTTCAAAGACCTTTCCTAAGGTTTATCCCTTTTCACCCCTCATAATGTCACAATTAGAAAAATTTTAAGTGTGATAAGCAGTGTTTCCCTAGGGCTTCTGAGAAGGGGGTGCAGGGGGTACATTGTACCTGGGCCTGGGATCTCAGAAAATGCTGAAAATCAGCAGAGTGCTCCAATCCACCCCTCTCTCAACTTCCATACCCTTTTTGGCCTTACAGTTCATGGCATAAAACCATATTGGATGACTCATGGAGAAGGGAAGGGGGCCCAAAAGAAACTTTCTTTCCTCTGATAAAATTCTTATGAGGGGTCCTGGTAGTGTGACTGAATGAGCTTTTATGCAAGATTCAGTCATATGAAAACCTTTCTGCAACTCATTTTAGACTGTAACATATTAGGTCTTTTGAAGGAGCTTTAAGAAGTGGTTGTTAAATTTTACCGACTATGATTGTATACTTAAGGTAACCAAAGAACATCTTCGGTAACATTGATAAATGCTTGTGGGCTACACATCTCACAAATCCTTTGGGCAAGCTTTCAAATTACACTTTTCCCTCACTTTGCACTTATTCAGTTCCGGATGGTTTATTTTTAAACCATTTGACTGCAGTACCAGAAAAATGAACCCCCTTCATTATGAGAAAGAAAAATCTTACAGAATCTAGAAATTTTAAGTATGCATGCTTAAAATTATGTACAGCAGTTTACCAACTGCATCATGGTTTATTTCTATCCCTTTGGCAAGTGTCATGTAGCTGTGCCCTCCTTCTAGCCAAGCCCAGTGGAATTCAGTATAGTGTTGGTGAAAATATGTACCCAGCAGTCCAGCAGTATACAAAGGAGGTCACCACATCAGTCTGACCTAGTTGCCTACACTCTGCCAGCAATGTTCTCTTTTGCCGTGCTTCACATAACATGAGGAACTCTGTAGGTGCTCTCAATACAAACTTCTAATACCTGTAGCTTTTGCTGCCTTTTGCCCTTGAATACAGTATAGTATAGCCTCTGAGCATAAAGCTGGTGATGCAAGTGGTGCTACCCCAAAGTGGGGAAGGAAAGTGATGTTTTAGAGCAAAAAGTGGACCTAATAGATTGCCTCGGATATGATGAAAGTGCAGTATCTGCTGCAAAAAATTTGATGTTAATAGTGCAAACCATCAAAAAAGATTGTAAACGTGTTTTTGAAGTATAATATGCTTATTTTAACCATAAGATGTTCACTTTAGGACTAAAGGTGTGTCCCTCAAGGGTCACTCTCCTTATCCTCACATTTCCGTTAGGCCTAGCAAGTAACTTGTCATCTGTAGTTTTGGCAACCACAAGGTGTTCCAGGAATATAACCTCTATAGTTGGCAAGGGATTAATGTTTGGATATATTATCCACAAGTAAGGAAAATTCCAAAATAAGCAGTATACTTTCCTCAATGTTGGTCTGATAGGGTATTGAGTGGATGAAGATAAGGTGCACGGGTGGCGAGTATACAATGATTTTACTGTTTTCATGTGTAATTGCACTCTAAATACACCTAAGCATAGTATGCACTGAATGGTTTCTTTCCAGGTGTGATTTAGCACGCTAAATACATTAAGAACCCTAAACATGTTCCTATTGTTTACATGTTTAGTTATTAATTACAGATGCAGAACTTCAAAAAACAGAATGAATTAACAAATAATTTTCATATCATGAAAAATATAAGCACAAATGTGACTGTACATGTTCCTATATCACAAAACTAACCAGATTTTCAATGAACACTTGTAACAGAGAATGGGATCTTTTTTAAGACATCATAAAACATGACACGTGAAAGCTACACGATTGTGTGTATCTGAGTAGCATGGAATGATTGCCAATTGAATATGCTGTAAAGCTATACGACTGCTACTGTGTAAACCTGATATACAATTATAACGTAAAGCTAAAGCATTGCTAAAGTGTAAAGTAATAAAACCACCAAATTGTAAAGCTATAACATTACTACAATGTAAAGCTATAAGACTACTGCAGACTAAAGCTGTAACACTGCCTCTGTGTAACCACAACACTATTACAGTGTAAAGCTATAACATAACAGTGTAGAACTGTAATGATACTATAGTGTAAAGCTATGGCACTACTCCAATGTAACACTATAACTTAAACATAAATCTTAGTATTTTGTCTAACAGTATTATAATTTTTTTGTCAAAAAATAGAAACATTTTAGTTCTGTTCTAATTCTAGCTTTGTCTCCTACAAACATATATCTATTTGTATTCTACTTCGTTAGAAAGTTATAAAAAATACAAGCTTTCTTCTTCATCAGTTACCATGTGTATCATACAGTAGTGAGTGTGTAAGTGTGGCATTATGCCATCAACATTTGGACTTCCCACAACAAATTATGAGTGACCGAGATGTAATATTTTTTATAGCTGTAGTGGCAAGCTGCTAGTTACATCTAAGAGTGTTTGGTGGAAGCAAACATCAGCTGGGATTTTAAAAGATGGCAACAGCTAATAAGACATATAAAATGTCATACAGTGTGCATGCCACCTGCTACATAAAGCATTATATGATACCTAGAGCATTGAAATGGTTAACATCCAAAATCCAATCTGCACAGGTTGGTTTATGCGTACAAGGGTTGAATGGTCAAGGTTCATACTTAAGCTCAATCTAAAACTGAAGATCGATTATGTCTAAATTCTGTTGATATCTTTTAATCATTATTCATATATGATATATTTTTTCATATCTGATTTTTATTCCTTCTGTAGTCAGTGTCATTTCAGTTGGATTTTGTAGTGTTTACATGGTATCAAAGGTTTAATATATTTGAAAGAAACTGAATTAAGAAATGTGCTGTTGGTGACTAGAGTGTTATTTTAGCTATATGTCCATATGGAAAATGCATAGAATATGGAAAATCATAATATATAAAAATGTATAAGAATGTTTACAATCCAGATGTTAGAATATAAAAGTAGTTAAGAAAATGGGACTTCTGCTGGTGTTAGTGAAAAAAGTAAGGCCACAAGGATGTATAATTCATATCATTTATGTTAATTTGTCACTACCCTCATCCCAACACTGTAAACATGTTTTTTGTCTTGATTACTCTTCATTTTGAAATGTTAGTTTATTATTTTATGCCTGATTTCTTTCTTAACATGAGTGAGGTAGCATCAGAAACAGACAACAGCCTCATTTGCACACATTTACTTTCTAGCTGTCATAGATATTATATTTAAAACAGAGCCTACCTTGGTTCAGCCTCTTAACTGTGTCACTCCCTCATTTATTACATCAGTCTAGTTCATTCTATCCCATGCATGCCTCTCACCATCTTGAATGTTGTAGCTTCTGTACCCTACAACCTCCTCCATTCCACCTCAAAATATCCCAATTCCTTGTTCTCTCCACTTGACATAGATCTTCTTAGACAGTCTTTTGTTACTCATTCGCTCCACTCATATGTACCATTCTAACACAACCTAGGTAGCTTTCTCAGTCAGATTTTATTAATACTACACCTTGCTCTTACACTGTCATTCAATTTACAGTCAACTTGCCCCCACACTGTGTATTGTCCTTTGGCATTTCATTATTATTACTATTTTGATATTATCATTATCATTTGCAGAGAAGGGGTGTGAATGATTAGTACAAAAGAAAATGGCAACAGGTCAAGAGAATGGTATGAAAGTTGAAAATGAAGGCAAAAGGCAGATGGAGTGAGGCAATATCTGTTAACTTCAGAGAGAAGAAATACTTTGGAAATTGGTGAATTGTGAGGAAGAACAGTAGAACAAGTGGGAGCTACTGTGAGGGGTTTAGGTGGTGAAGTGGTTACAGGCAGAGAAAGGTGAAAGAAATATGTCTGTTGAGTGATGATTGAGATGGTGATGGCATGCACAGAACATCTGACTGGGGAGCAGTGTGGCTTCAAGAGAGATAGAGGGTATGTGGATCAGTTGTTTGCTTTCAAAAATATCCCTTGAGAAATCTTAGAAGAAAAGGAATGAAATGTAAGCATTCATGGATCTTGAGAAAACACATGATAAATTTCAGTTGCTGCAAATGTGGAAAGTTATTGAATACAGGAAGGTTTTTAACTAGAAGAGGAAAAGTCATATGTGACAGTAGGGAAGGAGGAGGATGAGTGGTGAAGATGGGACTGTCAAGAATGTGTGATATATCAATATGGTTGTTTAACCTGTTAAGAAACATGGTGATGAGGGAGGTGAATGTGAGGGCTGTAGAGTGAAAGTTAGGTCTATGGTATGCAAAGGATGAGGAAGACATGGGAGGTTAGGTAATTACTGTTTGCAGAAGAGACATCTCTGGTGGAAAACTCTAGAGAGAAACTCCAGAAGCTGGTATTAGAGTCTAGGAGAGGATGTGAAAGAAGTTAAGAATGAATGTGAAAAAGTAAGATTATGAGGTCCAGCAGGGGGAAGAGGCAAGATGATGTTTGTGTACATTTGAATGGGGAGGACCTGCAGGAAGTGGTTTATGTACATTTGAATAGGTAGAACCTGCAAGAAGTGGTTCAGACATGTGGAGAGGATAGGTGAAGAAAACTAAGATCAGGATGTCCAAAATGGAGAGAAGTGGAGAGTACTTACCTTAGAGTACTTATGAGATTTTGCTACAGTGGGCTATAATTTAGCACTCACCATTTGTTTTGTTTGTTGAATAATACTATTAGTCTGATTTTATATTTTCTCTTGTTGGAGGCTTCAAGTACAGACAAAGCTCCACATCAAGGAACGTTAGAGGCTCCAGTCACAGACAAAAGTCCACATCAAGGAGGGGCCTTAACTGAAATATGAAGAGGTTAATGAAAGGGGAAAAAGATGAGACGAGGAAAAGTATTTACAACTCTTGAAGGAAGTGACAAACCTTTCTTTTTAAAAGTGCCAGGTTATAGTTAATGGGAAAGACATGAGAGGGTGGAGAGTTCCAAACTCGTGAGGAGTAGGAAAAGAAACAGTCCTCAAAACAGCCTACCCTTGAGTTACCAACAGCCACACAGTTTTTATGGTGGTGCAGTAGCGTGCTGAGTATTACATGGTCTAGCTAGTGGTTGGTGTACATAAGCAGACAAATTTTAGGAGCAAAAACCATGGTTATACCTTTAGAAGAGGAAAATTGAACCAACATTGCAGCATACAGCAAGTGATCAAGTTTTGGAGTTAGCTTTGCCCGTTCTTACCAAGAAGAACAAGGAGGAGGTGGGAGGATGGAGTGAAGAAGGCTTTGGAATAGTGAGGCCTGAACACTCAGGAGGGTGAGAGGTATTATAGAACAATTTAACTGGTGTGATATATTTTGGGTGGGGGGGTTGATAAGTCAGGGAAAATTAAATGGTCAAGATAAACCATGGAATGGTCTGTGGGGTTTACCTGTGAAAGCTAGGCTCTGGTTTCAGTGCATTATACATGTCAGTTAGTCAGTGGATATGTGCAATTGAAGCCATTATTCATTTGTTCTTTATAATATCTTACTGAGGTTGGAGAAGCAGTTAGGTACAAAAACTATTATTGTTATAATAATAATAATAATCATTATTATTATTATTATCATTATTATTATTTTATTATGTTATAAGGCTTTCCAGCCTGGCATACATGCAGTGCCACAGATGTCGTACCTACATTTGTGAAGCAGACAAATGTAGACCTTAAGGTACTGAATATAGAAGGATCTTGTTCTCTTGCCATAGTTTCAGTGGAAACTGGAAAAATATGATGTTTCTACCCACGTAAGATCATTTTCAGTAGAAACTAAAGAAATCTGATGAAGTTTCTATCCAAGAAGGGTCTTTCTCAGTTCACACTGGAAAGGTGGAGCAATGAGGTTACAACTCCATTTCTTTATTCATTTTGTGATATACAGATAACAAAGAAAAAATAATGATAAAACTGCACAAAATCATTTATCAGTAAAATCAGATACACACAAGAAAAAACATTAAGAATCAGTAAGCTAAAACATTGCCGTATCAGCTTTTCAGCTTCCTCAGCTGTTTTTCAGGGCTATGATACCTCACTCTAGTCATTCATGCCTCATACAGCAGATTATAAGTTCCAATTGTTGCCAGAAATGTTTAATGTATTATGAATGAGTCTTGTGTTCATATTTATGAGACTGGTTTTTTTATGCATTACGCTTGACAACTAGAGACTGGATATGACTCAATTAGGCCTTTTCAGTATGTTCCTGGCACTGCCTCACTAATGCAGGAAACAGCAAACAAGTGTGAAAAAAAGAAGAAATTTCTAAGATGTGTGCCAATATTGTGACCAGACTGGGGCTTGGAAATGTATCCCCCATTATACAATGCAGAAATAGGTTTTCTTTGCATGATTTTTTTCCCATAACCTTTTCTTGGAATGCATCCCATGTGCAAAGTGAAGGATGCATGCACAGTGTGCTCTTCTGTAGATCTGCAGTGTCTCATTAGATGTTAAAGAGAAGACGAGTTTTTTATTGAAAGATAAAGGAAAGAAGAAAAGCTTTCTAATATTCCATTTCTCCTGATATGTAACTAAATACAACTTTTTAAGCTTTTGTTCTTTGGTGAATTAAAGAATGGTATCATTAATAATGCATGTCCTTTCTGTGAACTTATGTTTCTTACATCCTTGCATTATATCATAATCTGTCTCACATAAAACCTGCTCTGTCAGAGGTTCCATCTCACTTATTCTCCCTGTCTCCATCAACTGTACATTTGGACTTTCTTTATATTGACAGACTCCTATGGTGTAACGGTCAGCGTTCCTGACCGTGACGCATTCATGGGCCGCCCAGGATCGAGTGCATAGGTTCAAATCCTGGTCGTGATAGTTGGTCCACAGTCATCCCAGCTGTTCATCCATCCCTAGAGGTTGGTCGATAAAATGGGTACCTGGCTCAGGGTAGGGTATATATATATATATATATATATATATATTTTTTTTTTTTTTTTTCATACATATTCGCTGTTTCCCGCTTTAGCGAG
>JAYMFT010034138.1:0-15872 GCA_038088735.1 Panulirus argus
ATATATATATATATATATATGTAAAATGTGTGTTTGTATGTGTGGGGTGCACAGGTGTATATTTATATATGTATAAACATGCTTTTTGATAAATATACAGAAACTATTTATATTTACATTAATCTTATTTTGGACATGAACATACTGGGTAGATGTTTAATTAATAAATATCAAAGTGTTAGTAATTTTACTGAATCCCCAATTAGCACCCGTATTATGTCTGTATAAATTTTAACGTTATAGATGATGACATATTTTCTATGCATCAGAAGTTGACACCTCTTAAGTCACACCTAAACCTCTCATCCATGACTTTCCATGAGGACCAAAGCACACATATCTCGGTGTACTCGACCTACTAACCTCTTGGACACCTCCCCTTTTCGCATTCCTCTTCAATCTGACCTGCAGTGTCCCCATATATCTACTCGATCTCATCAGTCTTTCTTGAGGAACAGATTTCCTCAGTGACACTGTCTTCGTTTGAGAATAAAACGACAATAGAAATAGAAGAAATAGGAAGATAAGAGCTTCTTTATACAGAACAGACGTAGTAGAAGCACACAACATGGTACTTTTCACTATTCAGATAAGACTCAGTTTCTTAGAGGCAGCTAAAGCTGGTGTAATGTAGGGTGTCTCAGGCAGCTTAAATGTAATGGTGATAGCGAAAGGTGAAACCACAGAACAATCAAAGAATATGGCTAGGTCATGAGAAGTTTCGGAAAGTAATATAAGGAATCAAGTTTCATAAAACGCAAAATGCCATTGGTTATCTCAGCCTAAATGGGGTATCACATCCAAATCTGAAAGTTTAGGAGTAAGTGAGAGAAGATTTGGATGGAGATTGAGCAAAAGAATGTGAAACCAGAATTGAAAGAAGCGGAAAACTGGAGTTCAAGCATCAGCATTTGAATTGATTATTGAAAAAGAGACTAGGAAGGCAGACGGAAGTTACTGCTTCTTCACCTTTACTCTTAAGGAAGTTCATATTTCCATTGTTTCCAAATTTGAAAATCGTAAGTACACTCAGATAATGAGGAAAAAAGCTACTGTTTTTCTGGTACCAATAGCTTCTACATATCAAAGGAACCTTCTCAAAATGGGTGGGGGTCATCATCAGTGTGTCATAGGGCTCGGTCCTAAGACCATTGCTCCCTCTTATCAATGTAACTGAATTATTAGAAGCACTAGACTCGTACATTTGCGGATAATGCCAAAATCGTGAGGGAAGAAAAGAATGGTGAAGATTAAAGCGACTTTCGAGAGGACCTAAACATACTCTTTGCTGGTCTGATATATGGCTAATGAAATGTATGCGAAGAGGGGCTTGGACCGACGCATCCTTGATCCCTGAACAAGCAGGGCTTAGAGCGGCGACGCCTAATCCCTGAGCAAGTTTATTCAAGTTTATGGAAAAGCGTGTGATATTATTGCACTCAAGGAGATATCGATAAGCTGGAGAAGAGCCTCAGACTAACCCAGTGTTCAGTTGGACTTGAAGGTATTATGAAAAATGAAACGAGCTCATTTTGAGAATGCTGAGGGAACGGAAAGTCTTTAAACTACTATTGGTTTAGGATGTCCATTACTGTCAGTTCTCTCTTTGCAGCTGCAGGCCTACAGAGAAAACGAGAAGATATTTTCTAAATTTATTAAATTCATACACAAGAAAAAGTAGCTTTAAGGACAGTGACAACTTCTTAGGATGAGTGCAGCCCTACAGAGAAAACGAGAAGATATTTTCTAAATCTATCAAATTTTTACACAAAAAAATAGCTATGACCAATGATAACTTCTTAGGACGAGTGGACAGTAAAAGTCAAAATAGCGATACGATTTACCAGATTCTACCCAATTTTTCCCACGTTCTATCCAATTTTCTCATCTATGCATATAGAAAAACTAACTGTGTATGAATTTTTCAACGCATACATTAACACTTGTCTCAGAAATATACTGTATGATGACTGATCATAATTTAAACACATTATTTGACTCTTTTGTACGTTCACTACACATGTTCCCCTTACGTTTTTGCATGTGGTTGCCGGCTGTCTCGAGACTAATTAGGACACAAAAATAAGAGTAAATTTGTAATGCAAAAGTCAATAATTCTAAGGAATGTCTCCAGATCAGATACCGGCCCCTGATTTATTTGAGATCCGGAACCGCTGTAGCCGCGTTCACACACCCTCGCAACGGTTGCGTTGCTTTCCTGGTTAAGGCCCTACCAGGGCTATGCTAGGCTCTTAGTTTAGGTCTTCCGTAGAAGTAGGCAAAGGTCGTAGGTTTAATTTCAAGGTTAGCTCCAAGGACGGGTATGTGCAAGCCAAGGAAGGAATTTGGTCACCAAAAACAGCTAGCGAATGCATCGAGCGACCATGCCTAAAATGTTAAAACGATAAAACAAAATATTTTAAGATCATCTTAATGTTTAAAGTTGAAAACGTATAAAAAGAATATTTCCATATGCATAACTGTTGAAGATTAGGTACAATTCGGTAAATCATTCAGCCGCATCAAATACAATTATGATTACCATCTCATATTACAAGACATCCGGAAGTCCCTACAAAGACATTCTTCATATCTTGCAAATAAAGGGACAGACATTTTCACCAAACCAAACCTAACCTAACAAGGGATGTATGTCCCAAATTGGTAATAATACCGATAACATCTTTATTTTCATTTATCTTGTTATCTTATCCACATCTTGTGTTATAAGAGTTGCCTGTAATGCAGTAATTCAGCTTTAGTCATTTACTGAAAACAGTACTTGAATGCATTATGGCAACATACAAAAAAACACAGGTCGGATATACCTTGGGATTATGAATAGATTTGATGATGATTGTCTAAAACTCATGGAAATATACCCTTGATTCGAAACAACATTGTCATTCTAACTCGGCCTCTCTTTACACACGGCGTCCGTTTGAGGAGGAACGCCGCTGCAAACAGGTGAATGAGAGAGATATGTTTGGTATAGGATTTTCTCTTTTCCATTTCAATTAGACAAGCACAGTTTACAGTACAGGAAAGAGCAAAGTCGCACTGGAGCAAATATTTAGTTAGAGCTATCGATTAACAGGACGTGTGCATTACAAGATTATCTTTTGAAATATCTCCAGTGCCGGTTCTATGATTTTTCAGGCTCAAAGACACTAAGAGCTACTAAAGAATTTAATTTATTTATTTTTTCCAGTGTCTATTTTGTCTCATTAAAGCACAGTGACTGGTATTTACAGGGGCCGTGAAGTTCGGAAAATGTTGGACTAATGTCAGTGCAGGTGAAATATTAACTATTTGTGTTAAATCAGTAGAACTTACGAAACCTCATCTAACATCCTATCACCCAAAACATAGTTCATTTTTCACGCTATTCAGAATAATATAGCAATCAGTAATGTCTACATATGGTTCTTGATGACATTTGGGTGTAAAGCCCTTCATATTTTTTCTACTATAACATCGAAAGTGATTAGAGATTATGGGTACTAGGGAATGCTAGATGAGGTTCATGGGATGTGTTCATTTCTACAGTTATTTTGCTTAATAACATCATGTAACCCCACACTTTCCTGGCACTTCATAGCTGTAATCACCTTCATCTTATTCATTAGAGATAAAAAATGATTCATATCATATTCCCAGTTTTATATTACTCAAAATACTGTTTACTGTTATAAGAGAAAGGCAGTGAAATGGGATAAGGTGGCATTTGAGTGGTTACAAAGGCTGATTATACCTAATCCACTCCAGTAACTTGGGAATGTAGAAATGATAATACATATACTGTTGAAAAAATTATGAGAAAAATAAAACCCTAATGCAGCAGCAATAATATGAGAAGTCTTACTTATTCTTTTTTTCAGCAATATTTCTTGAATTTAGCATCTGAGTTTCTTTACACATGTGCTTTTTAATATGACAGGTTCATTTCAAGCTGTTTTACATACAGGAGTTCATTTCCAAGTTTATTACAGCACTCTGTCTTGATTTCTAGTTCCTGACAGCACTTGTGAAGAATGCTGCTGGAAATATATCAGTTGAATTAGGTTTTGTTGTATAATTCTTTAAAGAGCTTTATTAGTTAAACCTACTATTTCCATGAACTCAAAACTTTCCCCACCTTTGCTGAGCTAATCTAAGATTGCAGCTTAGATTCATCTCTTACAGCAAAAGTTACAAATTCCTACGATTTCTTTTTTCTGAAAAAAGTGGCAAAACTAAATGTTTATATGGATACCTAATTCAGCAAATGTTGTATAAATCAGCTTAAACTCTTTTAGTGGCTTCTACTGTAAATGTAAATTACCAGTAAAGCAGCTTGAGCTGAAGAAATTGAAACTAATCAAATTAAGGGAAGATGGGTCATTTGCATTTATGTTTACTTTTAGGCTTTGCATCTAAAGTTTAACCAAAATGAAAGCTTCTTTTTTGAAATGCTTACTTGGAGAGTAACACTTGAAAGGAAAGGGAAAATACAAGTTTAAATAGTCAATATGGCATAACCTGAGTTAGGTTTTTATCTCTTTGGTCAATGTTAGAATATGTAAGAACTTGATCAGGTCTAAGAGTTGAAAAGTGTCTAACACTCTCAGTAATATTTAAATGAAATTGGTTAATACATTAGTTCCTAATTTATTTGGGAGAATGCTGATTGGCATATATTTCCAAACATATGTGAAATATGTCCTAGATATTGTGTCATTTGGGATCAAGTTCTTGTTTTATGCTACTCTCTTCTAAAGTCATCATCACTCATCACCATATTAGGCATAATTGTTTTGTTAACTCTTTTAAGATTGTCTTCAAGTTGCTCACAAATTATACAAAGCTTCTTGCATTTAAATTAACAGGAGATCTGTGTCTTCAACTGTGATAAGGTATGCACTTTTATACTTTGAGGAGTCATTATTTATTGTAAATTCTGGATATGATAAAGGAAATATCTACACAAAAACATACTATACAAGTATATCCTGAAAGTGCATACTCTGTTCACTAAATACAAAGCCCTCAATTCATTTTTATTTGAGTATTGAAATAATTCTAAAGTCATCAGTAAGAATTCCCTAAAAGATTACTATTTCACATTTCTGAAGTGCCCTTAAAGTGGAACTTTACTTAGTTTTTATTAGTTTTTATTTACAGTTTATATGAAATCCAATTATTTATGTAATCGAGAAAATGCTTTTGTCATAGACAACTGATAGTTTTATATTTCATCTAGGTGCTTATTTGAAGAGAAGACAGCAAATTTGGAGAGACCTGCTTTTAAATACCATGGCTGCTCAGAGGATTGCAGTGGTAAGTGGTGTAAAAGTGCATCCTAAATTCTTTAAATCAAAATGTGAGCCCTAGCACCAAAGTGTTTATACAATGTTGTGTTTGGATTTGGACGTTCTTATTTGATTATGTAAGACAGATTTTTCATTATATATTATAAATGGCTGTTGGTGGAGAAAGAAGAAGAGGATTATCCATCAACAATTACAGAGATACAAAAAAGGCCAGAGACAATAGAGCTGAGTGAGGGAAGACAGCCAAGAGAGGGGTGCTTTGGAGACCAGACACCATTCCCACACTTGGTCAAGACTTCAATACCTCAAGGGTTATGACAGTGAATTCTTCAGAATCTCTCAAAAGACAGTGACCTGATGTTACTAAGATGAGAAAAAATATCGTCATTCTTTTCCGTTGATCCAGTTTTCTTACACTATAAAAAGTATTTCTTTACATCTTTATTTACAACTTTCTTACTTAATTTCATGTCATGTCCTCTGGTTGCTCAGTCCCTACATCTTTGTTAATCTCTCTTTTAAAAACTTAAGGCTTGTGTATCACTAATGGAACTCACGTTGCAGAAACCAAACTAACAATCATTGAGAAGAAATAAGATGATAAAGAAAAGGGTAGTTGAGACGAGATTTAAAGACAAAGAGGTAAGACAGATGGCTAAAAACAGTTTCAAATGAACCCAGAATGAACATTTATGCAATATTGCATAGAAACAGAGAACAAAATTATTGTTAAACTATTACCAAGTTTGGTGAAAACTGCAAGGTAGCCCTTTCTAATGTTAGGATATCATTTCAGGTACTCATAGTAAAGTAGGTACCCAGACTGCAAAATTAGGTGAACACAAATAACAGCTAGTTAAAACATAAGTTCATTTGAAAACCCCATTGTTTATTCTGTTGGAGTAGAAAAAAAGGATGTAAGGTCTCAAGATTTCTTATACATAATTGGAGTGATAAAGTTTGGAAAGCTGTATGGGAGAGAATGTGGAGTAGATTATTACTACTGCAAGTAAAATTATAAGAGAATATATGTTAGTTTGAAGAAGCAGTCAAGGAGGAGAAAGACAGCTTGATTTAGTGAAATGGAAACAACAAAGTAAGGAAAGTGTGTGGCTCGTTTTTTAGAAATAAGTGGCAGAAGGAAAGATATGTGAGATTTAAGAGATCAGAGTGAGGAATGGAATCAGGAAAGAACTGGTTAATGCATGAAATTTAATATGATTATATGGAATGGACATACAATATGTGAATATCAATGAAAAATTTTAACAGAATATGATTATGTAGAATGGACATACCATAAATAAATATTACAGAAGAAATCTTGAACAGAATGTTTAACTGGGAAAAAGGCTTAAGGACAACTTTACTTTTAATATTTTGTGTTTCCATTGTAAATTACAGAGTATTTAATTTCCTTTCACATCCAGCTTATCTCAGTCATTATAGCTTGCATCTCCCATGCTAACTCCCTCCATACTACAGGTATATGTTGTGCTTAAAAAAGCATGTGCAGCTTCCACTCCTTCCTAGTATTCTTCACTTGTATATCACTCATTTCCTTACATGAACTTTCTCTCTTCTATACAAAAGCAAACTGAACTCCTTCAAAGTATTTATGTTCTGCCCTAGTTTAGATGCATCCAAATATATGCATATGTTACGAATTACTTGCAGACTTTCTCTTAATACCCTGAAAATCTAGAACTGAACTGTTTGGCATAAAGGGATTATGTTGCATATGCTGTCTCTCCACATTCAGAGGACATTATGTAAGAGAGTTCTGTAATAAGTGGTTTGAGTATGCTACTTTAATTGATGAGAGAAGTGTTTTACTGTGTGGAATCTTTTGCAGTCTTTAAATATTGTCATGTTAGTGATGTAACTGTTGACCATTATAATACATAATTTATAGTGACCAAGAATATTAGGGGAGATTGTGTGTGGGCAAATGAGATATTCAGATGAATAGGAAGAACTTTTAGTCATGTGTTACATATTCTTTATTCCTTTGTAAATACAAAAATGGGATTTTCCTGCCAGGTGACAGGTGGCAACAAAGGTATTGGCTTTGGCATCATGAAAGAACTCTGTGCCAAATTTGATGGAGTAGTTTACTTAACTGCTCGTGATGAGGGAAGGGGTCTTGCCGCCATTGATGAGCTGAGTAAGGTAAGGTTAAATATGTTGTGTCCAAATGAGTGATGGAACTAGATAAAACTAAACATGTTTGCACTCATCCCAGCTATTGTGATTACCCTTTAGTCAAGCATGCAGTCCTTAAGTTGAACTTAAACTCATCTGATGACTTATGCTCAGGATTTTTTATAGGTATGTGAGCTTGTTTATTTACTTAATTTTCTATTTGTACAGTTCAGGGAGAGAGTTTTACACTCAGGGGACCACATAACTTAAACTTCTGTAAATCAAGGAGAATTAAAACTTTGTAAACTATCAGCATTTACCATCTTCTTGTTCAGTCTATTTCAACCATCCACAACCCTCACACTATGCCAGTACGTCATTAAATCTTTATGAACCAACTTATCATCATAGTCTCTGGTTGCTCTGTTACTGCATCTCAGGAAGTACTGTTCACTGTCAACATCATCCAGCTGATTTAAAACTTTGAATATATATATTATGTCCACTTTTCTTTCTTCTTTCCTCCTTCCTTGACGGCTTTAAAGTCCTTAGCTTTTCACTGTAGTACATTTCTCTTACTTCAGGTACCATCATGTTTCCTCTTCTATGGACCCTCTCTGTCAGATATTTGTGCATATGTAGGTGCAGGGACCAGACTTGAGAGGTATAATCCAGTTTTTGTGTATGTTATGAACACCTTACCAAACATATCATTATACACCAAGAACCCTACACATAAACACTTGCCTTACAAACATCCAGACTTTACTCAAACTTCCACATGATATTATTTTATTATGGTGAAATCTCTGCCTCCCTTATGATCAACACCACCTTTTAAGATATCTTATTATCTTTTTAAGTTCTTACACTGAAAGAAATATTGGTTTGTGCAACACAGTTGACCCATAATACAACCCCTTTTTATGTTACGCATTCTATCTATATATCATACACTGAGCTTACCCACCCCAGACTCCTTTTTATCACTTGTATATGACATGTATAAGAAGCAAATTCAGTGCAACAAGATATTTGGTGAGTGAAGTCATCTTTGGTGAGGCTATATCAATGGAAGTACAATCTTGTCATATAAAGATATATAAGAATAATATATATGTATTACTATTATTATTAGTATTAGTTTTATTATTACTAATTTTGTTAAATAACCTCAAGGACCCCCATCTCCATGGGCTCCTGCAGCTTTAGTCCTGTGTTACAATCAGTAGCTTGAGTACTTAAGTTTTAGAGTAGATAGATGGAGTAGATTCAGTGTTAATTTACATATTCATCCCACTAGATATCTTTATTCATGAAATGTGTAGTCCTAGAATAGCCTTATAACATAGATATATTATAATCATCTAGTAGTGATGAATATAACATACTTATATCAGTTAATTGATTTCTAGCTGGGATTATCTGCTCGTTTCCACCAACTTGATATTGATAATGCTGAGAGTATTGCCACTTTTGCTGATTACATCAAGAAGAACCATGGTGGCCTCGACGTACTTGTCAACAATGCAGCCATTGCTTATAAGGTTAGTATAACACTTACTACAACTTAAATGGTTCCTGCAATAGCCCTTTTCACTACCTTCCCCCTCCAAACACACTCCTCAACTACAGAACCTGACCAACACATATAACATTAACCTCTGTGGAGTTTTTAGTGCCCACCATCCTGCTTGGTTGAACATTCACACCCATGATCCATGAAGTGACCTTCTCAAACCATTAGTCAACATTCACAACAGCCAACCAGGCTCCCAACCCACCACTTCTATCATCCTGCTTCTCCTGACATTAGCCTTTGCTCACAAAGCACTGCTTACAAAGACCACCTGGAGCACACCACACACTCTTCTCTGGCCACATACCCACTCTGACAATACTTCATAGAATCCCCCAATAACCCTAAATTCACACAGCCATAGAAAAAAAGCATGCAAAAGAAATGGAAGAGTTGATTGGACATTATTTTATGAAGTCCGTGGATTCTTAGAATATAATATCACAGATAATTAATGATGATGCTGTACAACCAAAGTGATAGCAGAGGAGGCGTACGTGAATGGATGTTCAGCTACCTGACTGGAAGGGGACAGAAAATATATTGAAAGGAGCCTTTTCAAGATGGATGAGAGTGTCAGCTGGGGATTATGTAGCAGCTCAATGCTGGGATGTACACTATGTCTAACAAAAATGATGTCATATAAGGCAAAATCATACCTGAATATGTTTGTTGATGACAGAATTATGAAAGAAACCTAAGTTGCTAGGACTCTAGACAAAAATGCAGCAGTTGTTAAAAAGAAAGCTTAAGAAATTTAACTCATAAAGATTCATAATCGTATGGGAAAGAAAGCAAACAGACAATATTGTAAGTGCCACATGGGGGTAGGGGAGATATTACTAAAGTCATACTTTGCAAGGGCATAGTTGAAATCATGCCAAAGGAGACAGATTTTCAGGTGTTAATAGGTGTAATTCCTAATAGAATGTCTCCCTCTGTGGATATGGATGAAAGAAGATTGACCATGAACACTTATGTATCACAGACGGGGACTAAAAAGGGTTGGAACGAGGGAGAGCCAGAAATTTTCCCCTCCTGTGCTAATTTCCAAGAGAAGGAATATAGGAGAGTACCAAGCGAGTGTTTTTCCTTTAAGGCTCAGTCACCACTACACTCACTTGAGAAACAGTAAACATGTAAGAAAGATGAAAAAGAACTGAAAAATTTATCATGTAACCTCAGGACCCCTTTTACAGGGCTCCTGGTTCAAGGCTGCATTACAGTTGGTAGCAAGAAAAGGATGGACTCATCAAAGGGACTTTTCACTCATGTTGTAACCACAAGCAGGCAGAGTCTGGTAAATTTCTTCTTATGAATTCAGGTATACAGGAACATTAGCCAGGCTGTTTAAGATGTTTATGATCATGATGAAAGAGGATCATTAACAAGGGATTGGACAACAGGTAATGTTAAGCCTCTTATCAAGAAAGGCATTTATGAAAGTTTTCTAAACCATGGGTTGGTATCTTTAGCAAACATCATTTGTAAAATACTGGCAAAGATTATTGGTGAGAAAACTGACAAATAATTGTAAAAGAGAAACTGTGTAAGTGAAAGACAGCATAAATTGAGAGGGAAGAGGTTATTGATTAGACTCATCACACCTTCTATGGAAGACTGAGCACTAGACTAGAAAAAAAATATTTTTGCTCTGTGCTTTTGGACTGCTAGAAGGCATTTGACTGTGTTCATTACTGGAAGTTTGTAAAAAGAAAATTGATATCCAGGAAAGGACACATAAGAAGTAACTTTTCAGAATGGAGATTGTAACCTAGGCTGTCTTTGGGCATACCTCAGTATTTTGTGTACTGTACAATGCTCAGCTACTGAGATAAATGGGTATTTAGGATTATGACAACCCAAAAACTCTATGTTTGGTCAGGTACTTCATAAATGAAACTCAACAATGATCAGTGCAGATTGATACAGAGGTACACAGTAAAATGAGGCCTGGTTATGGCTCTCATCTCTCAAGAGAACAAATTGCTGAAATCTATGAGTGAAATGTACTTAGAGTTTAACATAATATGATAGGTTACTCCATTCTAAAGTTTCTGAAATTACTTGTTGCAACCCTGTCACCTGTGCTCTTAATTTTTCACTTTCATTTCCCTTTTGTTTAATTACTACTCTATTGATTAAGTAGAAAAATATTAAGCTATTGGAAAGAAGATAAGGTCTATACTTGCTGTGCGATGAAGAGGTTGGCTCAAATCATTAAATTCTGTAATCTCTGTTGATAGATGTGACTAAGTAACTGAAGTAGCTTTTAATATTTACAGTATTTTCATTACTCAGAATTGTCTGTCTGTTAAGGAGGACAGAGATCACAGTGATTTTAACACAGACCTAACTTTGAATTAGGGAATTGTAACAACTAGAGGGTATAACAGGCATTTAGGTGATGAGGCCTCAGGAAGGATGAGAGGAAATATTTCTTCAAAAGTAGAGTAGTGGTCATTTGGAACAAGCCAAATTAAGAAGGGTTGAATACCTCAAGAATTGGGTAATTTAAATACTTGTAGGATTGAAACATGAGATTAAGAGATGCTGCCTCACAAGTGTAAAGAAAGCTTTCTCCCCATATGTACAAATTAGTAATTACATACACAACTGTATGATGATACTGCCAAGCTTATAGATTTATTGATAATGTGACTGCAAGGATTGTTTTCATTTCAAAGAATGCTGCAACAGAACCATTTGGGGAGCAAGCAGAAAACACAATTAGGGTGAATGTGTTTGGCACACTAGCAGTGTGTCGTGCACTTTTCCCCCTGCTTCGGCCCCATGCAAGGGTATCAACAGTGTCCAGCAGTGCAGGCCATCTCTCAAGAATCAATGGAGATGAGCCTGCTGCATCAGCTCTCAAGCAGAAGTTCTCTTCCCCTACACTTACTGAGGGTGAACTTTGTGAACTGATGAATCAGTTTATCCAGTAAGTAATCTAATTATGTTTATAAACAAAAAAAAATAGTATTTATTGTGATACTTTGAAATGATGTTGCTCAAAATATTTTGTCTTTAAGGAAGTTCACTTGTAGAATGATTTTTTTTATTCTTTTAGAATTAATGTATTGTTATTTGAAGTAAGAAAGAGAATAATGTATTTTCAGTCATAACCATTGATTTCAGTGTCATTTTAATATTTTCTGGAATATGTTTATGACACTTCATTGAAGGAAAAAGACAGAAATATTAAGGTAGAAAAGGTTTTCATATGGCCAAATGAGTTTATCCATTACAGTTAAAGAGAAGTACTTTTGGGGTACTGTGCCTTCCATCTAGAGGTAAAACTTTCCGTGTGCACATGAAATTTGGTCTCAAATGGTGAGTAGTGGTTTGCATTGATCACTGTTTTTGTCTTTCAGTGACAGCTTCAAAAATTACTATGGTCAAGTTAATGTTTCAGGCACATACAGCTGATACCAAGATAGTCATGCATAACCTTTGGAAAACCTGAAGTAATCTTTGGGGGTTTTCTGCCTCCACAGCCCAGAATGGGCCCAGGCTGCCAAGTTAATTATTCATCAGTAAAGCCTAGCTGGTGTGGTGTGCTTTGTAAATACTTGTCTAGGTCCTTCTTAATTTTCTCTACTATGTATCCCATAGTGATTCTGATGGATGCAAGGAGTGTATTGAATAGCCTTGGACCCAAGAAGATCAAGGTGTTTTCTCTATTTGTTTTTATCTACCATTTGATTTTACAAGTAATATTTTATGGTCTTCCAAAGCTATTTTTGTGCTAAAAGGAAGTTATTTCTGAAATCATGTTGGTATCCATGCCTTATAGGATTTTCCAAGTGTAAATGATGTTATCTCTCCGGAGAGTGCAGCTTTAATGATTTCAGACATTTCCAGTTGATCATTTCCTTTACAACATCAGTATGGGCCATTAAAGATCTCTGAACACTCTCTAATTCTGCAGTTTCCCACCTTGTAAAGTGATGTTAACACACAGCAGTATTCTATTCTTGAAAATACCAGTGCCATGGAGAGTTTTATCATCGGTGTTTCCTCTCGTGTCTGGAAAGTTTCCTGGCAACTGTTCCCTTATTATGTTTGCTGATGGTAACATCATGAGACTTCGTTGATTCAGAGTCTTTCATACTGTTCAGTCATGCCCTGAGTGTCTCTGTTCACCTAGTATTCTATACTGCTCTTTATTCATTCTTTTTCCCTATACTGCAGGATTTGGAAGTTAAACCTACTGAAAACCTTTTGGTTTCAGTGGCCTAGTGGCAGACTCTGTTTATGTCTAATGCAGAGGATGATATGAATCTGACTTGTGTTTGCTTCAGTGTCATATTAGAATAAGGAAGAGTAAGGGTACAAGTACAGTTCCTTAAGGGACTAAACTTTATAACATAAAGGTACTGGAAATAGCCTGATTTATGTGTTGTGATCTTTTAGTTGAAAAGTTGTACATCCATCTTGCATCTTGAGCATTTTATGTGCTATGAAGCCACCATCACATTTATCAAATGGTTGTGCAGTCTGTGGTTTCACGAAAGCATAGTTTTTCTCTAGTGCCTTCACAATCTTAATATAATATTCAAGCAGTCAAGTTGTCCTAAGTTATTTACATTGTTTGCTTCCACAAAGATCAATCAGTTTACCTCTTAAAACTATCTCAAACAGTACAGTTATGTGCAATATCACTATCAGTAGTTTTTGTGGAGTGTCGACTTCAGACTCTCCAGGATGATGCTAGAATCTACACTTTCTAACTAGTGCTTATAAAAGAGGTGTTTTTGATCCTTTAACATCTACCCCTGCCTCACATTTTAGCAATCTCTACTGACAGATTACTCACCGCCAGCAAAGATAAACAAAACACATATGCAGTGAAATGACCTGACAAGCACTAAACAACCCTCCTCCAAACTCAGTCTTAAATACCACCATACAAGATATATATCCATCTAAAACCATACTTCCCAGACAAACATTAGTCACATTTTCTCATCTGTACTGTGGACTTAACCCATTTCTACATTACTACAAACACCAGTTTAGTGCATTCAACAACCCTTCATGCCTTGGTACAACTACCATAGTGAAAACACTGAGCATTTATTGCTCAGTTCCCCATTCTCTCCCCACATAGACACAGACAACAGTAATACACTTTATGAAGTATGATCCCACCCAATGAATGTGGCTCACTTCTTGCAGGATTTTCATGATAATAAAAGGGAATCCTAGGGTTAGAAGTAATAAGTATGTAAGTAGGTGTTACCAGACTCCACCTGCCTGTGGTTACACTTCTTTTGAGTGAAAAGGTCTTTAGTGACACTGTACTCCTAAGTGATACTGCCTCACAAAAGGTAACTTTTCACTCAAGGTATAACCTCAAGCATGCAGAGATTATAAATGATGGAAGTTAAGGGATCAGGGAAAATAGGGAAACCAAAGAGATAAAAGAATGGAGTGAAAGATGCTTTGAGTATTTTGAAAATGAAATCTTTAAGGACAATATGTTGAGTAAGGAGAGGTGATAATGTAAGTTGAAGATAGGATAAGAGAGAGATGTGGTAATAAGGACAACATGGTTGAGAGGGCTAAGGAGGGTACGCTGAAATAGTTTTGAAATAAAAAGAAAATTAGTGAAGAAAGGTTGACAAAGAGGATATAGGTGTCAGAAGTGTAGATAGCAAGGAGAAGGGGGATATAGAATTAGGGAAATCTAGGGAAAAGGTATGCTGAGACAGAGTATGGTGGTGACAAGCCTGTTTGCAGATGATGCATAAGCAATTGAAGGTAAATGCAAGTAAGATAAAATAATGGTGTCTGCAAGAAAACAAAGTGAAAGTATAGATTTCGTAAAACCCTATAGCGTGAAAGGAGAAAGTGTAATAGACTGTGTTACAGATACTGCAGAAGAAAGACTGGAAGAGGTGAGAGAATTTAGGTGCTTAGGAGCCATCTTGGGTAAGTTTTGTGATATAGAAGGAGAGATAAAGAAGAAAGAAGTACAGGGTAGATGAGTCACTGGGTTTATAAAAAGAGTAATGAAGGGTAAAAGTGCGCATATGGAAATGAAGAAAGGATTTAAGGACAGCATAGCCCTCCTTATCTTTACCTATGCAGCCAAAACATGGCCATGGATTGAGTCACTGAGGTCAAGAATCCAGGCTGGGGAAATGAGCTGTTTGACATGGACATGTGGTATAATTATATGGAGTGATGAAAGAAATGAGGGGATGTATGAGAGATATGGTATGGCTGGAAATGCAAAGGGAATGAATTGTAGAGTGGGTGAAACGTAATACTTTACGATGGTTTGGAAATGTGGAAAGAATGCAAGACAAGGAGTTTACAAGGGGATTGTGTAATAGTACAATTAAAGGGGCTGGTGTGAAAGGAAGGCCATCTGTAACATGAGGAAATAAAGTGGAAGAGCACTGTAGGGAAAGAAATGGTGGAGCAGTGCATGGAATGGTGTCCACATGGGAGGCATGTAAGGACAGGGATAATGGAGACTCTTTTGCCATGGCTACCCCTTTGATAGGAGTTCCCAGTGGGAACAGGCATCACAGATATAGATAAGATACATATATATATGTAGATATCTATAGATATATATGCATCTGTGGAGCCTGGTTGTGGATAGGGGACTGTGGTTTTGGTGCATTACACAGCAAGTACAGAATTGATGCAAGTAGATACAGCCTTTCTTCATTTTCTCATGCCACCTCTTTAATGCATGAAACGGCGATCAAGTATAAGAAAAAAAAAATATATATATATATATATATATATATATATATATATATTTCCATACATATTCGCTTTTTCCCGCATTAGTGTTAAGAACAGAGGACTGAGCC
>JAYMFT010034149.1:0-15872 GCA_038088735.1 Panulirus argus
TTTCCACCCCCCTGCTCACATATATATATATATATATATATATATATATATATATATATACACCCTCAGAGTTAATCTTGAAATTTTAAACTACCTCATACAGACAGAGCTACACGTAAGAACAAAATTGAATATCATTCCAATGTTTTCTAATAAAGATACCAATTCATTAATTAACCTCTTAGCTGCATTTTAAAACCTCCAACCAAAGAGCAAATGACAGGGCAGGTACTTTCTAGTGATCCACAGAACCAGATGCTTTGCATTAGAATGTGAACCATAATCCCTCAGTGTAATAACAGCAAATGCATTTATAACTCTGACATATCAAGCATAATAAAAATATTCAAGTTCACTCGTTAATGACCATGATGGAAGAAAATATGCCTGTGTGTTCACCCACATCAAGTCAGAATTCCATGACAGCACAAAGTAAAACCTAATATAGGCTTCAAGTATACTAATTGTCTCATTTACTCATTAACTGTTTTACTACTTTCTTTATCAGTCAAGGAAGATCTAATGAAGGTGAGCACATCATAACCTTAAGCATTGCACTATGTGTTGCATAATGATAAGCTTGATCAATTATGATAATCAACCAGCTTCTGAACAAATTAGGCATTTGAAATAATTAGTTATTCGAGAAGGAATCAAAAGTCGAAGGTTAAGTGAAAGTAAGTGAGCATACAGCTTGAGGAAAAAGGGGGACAAACTTCCTGGTCCATCAGAAATTAAAGATTATCTCATCTTACTGCTACAGAATCTCTCCTCTGTACTGACATATCAGACCTTACAAATATCCCAGGTTTAAGGGAATGGGGAGGGGGATAGGTCCATTGTAATGGTAGCAGGCACTTGTGACCCCAGACATAAATTACGAAAGACAAATTTCCTCCTGCAAGTCACTTCCAAGTAACCTGTTTCACTAAAGTTACATGTAACAAGACTTGAGGATCACCCAACCTCAGACTATGTCACAAATGCATCAGACAAGCATTTGATATTCATCCTCTACCTTCGACATTACATTTCAGCATTATGCATATATCTAACTGATACATATAGATTTTATATCTGCTTACCTTTTCTTGCCTCAATGAGGTAACATCAGAAATAGATAACTGAGCCTCAGATAAAATCTTTACATGGCTCTATATATCCATAATCTTTAATACCCAAATCAAACGCTGCCAGAACATCTGTGGATATGCATATGAAATTATGATGGGAAAGCAAAGTCCATCTACAAGATATACCATAAATTCTACCTGATAATGTATAAGAGAGGCACTTCCACAATTCTACCTTACCTATCAGTAGTCTGATACTGCCATGTATTTAGTTTAGTAAGGAAATGGTCTGGAATGAACCTTGTACATACATATAATCAACTATTTTCACTCAAGTCTGGAAGCATTTTTAAAACAAAATAAGGAGTATTACGTTAATTTATTTCATTCCTTTTAACAAGAGCTGTAATGAAATGGCAGTTTAAAATAACTGCTGTGAAACAGCTTTAACAAGTAGATTTATGCAAAGTTTCTGTCAGTGCTCTTGGGTTTTCAAATATTGTCTGCAGGAACACACAGTTACTGACTGGTGAAGGATTTACATAACATCCTGTTTTATGTCTATGCAAAGTAAACTGTTTTCACTAATCATCATATCCTAGTCATATCTAAGTTGTTAATGAGATTCTGAACATATTACCCTGCTCTATACATGACAAGCAGCAGAGAATAATAATATTTTTGCTTGCAATCACAGTTCTAATAAAAAGGATTTCTTATCCTTATTATATACGAAAGCTCAAGTGATCAAAGTTGGAAAACTAAATGATGTTTTCATACAAGGATAATCAGCTAATGTCCATAAAATTCCAGCTGCCACATACTAATAATGAAAGGCCACTCAGTAGTTACAAAAACTTAATATCTTCCCCATCTTTACTGACATTCCCCTTTCATCTGTATTCCTTGGATCTTTGCCTGCCCTGTAAGCAACAGCTACCCAGCCACTGCTAATGTTTCAGGTCACAACATAGTGAGCTGCCTTAAAAGAAATATATAGTGTGTTGAGATCAGGCCGAGTGGAGGGCACTTTGTATGAGGCAACATGCTGTGTTGATAAAAGAAGGCCAAGAGAGTAAGAATTGAAAAAAGAAAACAATAGCCTTTTTACTTTCTCATTTTCATGGGATAGTATCTATCCTTCACAGAGGGAAGGTTTGGCTTAATTTACAGCTAAGATAAGAGTATCCACCTCAACCCAAAACAACCAAGCTGCCCTTGATATAACAGAGACATGGTGTAGTCTGGAGTACAGACATGAGAGTAACCACCTCTGCACATAACATACCAAACTGCCTACAGATAGAACCCAGGTCTTAAGGCCTGCATACCTCTATTATCTCTATGTCATATACCTAGATCAGGAGAACATATCTTAATGAATACAAATATAACATATGACTTGAAAAAAATTTACAAACAAATCTGTGAAACAATACATACTGTGCCTAACAACATCAAAACTGAATAGATATATTTATATAAAGGCAAAACAATATCACTAATAATGACATACACCCACCAAAGTAATGTATCGACACTGGGAAGCTTACAAAGAACTGGTGCTGCAATATCAACAGGAAGCCCATTTTTAATTCAGCTTCCTTTGACCTTGCTCCCAAGATATCATAAAATAGTATCCTTAAAACTGGGAATCATTATTTGGAACCACATTACACCATGAAATTTACCAATATGCTACAAAATGAAGATAAATACTTTACATTTAAAAATGTCTTCTAAATCCAGCCTATTTATTTTTTCTTCATACTTACAGACATACTGACCTTTTCATTGATATTTATGAGCAAATCTTCAAACTACCATTATCATTTAAGTATTGATTCTTTCCTGGGATTGCTGTGCTCTTTCCAAAAACTGAGAATCTATAATGCACATATATATGACATCTTGCTAATTTTCAGCCCTTTTTTTATACAATGAACTACTAATGAAAAAAGAAGATAATCTGAAGTTTAATGTTATTTTAGTTGCAAATCATAAGATGCAACGGTCATATAAATAGAAAATAAAAAATACCAATAACATCTGAACTTACACAGCCAACCTAAATCAAGCCTATAGTACGACCTCCAACACACTTTCAGCACAAAAAGAAGCAGGAAGATCTGAGTGCATATAATTAAAAATACACTCCTCATCCAGAACAAACATCCCAGGTTTAGTTTCACTTCCTCCTTTAGAAAAGGGAATCTTAATTTTTAAACAGACCCAGCCATTCACACTGACAATGACAGGGCTCAACTGCTCTGAGGCCCATAAAATTCCAGGATATTTCCAAGACCTCCAGGAAGTGTACAAACCCAATATGATGCCAAACACTGATGAGTCTGCTAGCATAAAAAGTTTCCTGCTAAACAGAGCTTACATCTTGGTAAGTTTGCAAGCATTTTTTAAACTTAAAAATAGATAAGAGAAATATGAGCCTACAATGGCAGTCTACTGCAGTGCTTTTCAGGTTGGGGTGTATTTTGTAAAAATCAAGAAAGTGAAGAAAACAAGACCTGAATGCTATCACCATAATACCTACAGGGTTCACTAGCACAATGTTTTAACATGGCAAGGTTCTTAAAGCCTAAGGTTTTGCTACCTCAGTAATGCTGACCAGTAACTTCCCCATATCACACTGGATCCAGCAGCAAAACTACGGCAGTAGGAAAATCTGTAAAGAAATACAATTTTATTCATAAATACAAGTAAATGTGAAACTTAAGGCATTCTGGTGTAGGGAGTAAAAAAAAAAAAAAAGGCAACTGAATGAAAATATATAACTTTAATGTGTACTGCTCCTCCCTCGATGTTGTAGCTTTATTAACAAACAATCAATGGTCTCATTTCCACATATCTTACTCTAGCCATCATAAATGCTTACCATCCACAGCGGAGCCCTCACAGACTATTCCACATTCTACCTTGCTCAGGCCCTAATACCCAAAAGCTTTCTTTAATTCATCCCTTCATCATCATTCTCCTGCCTCCCTCCGCTTCTTAGATACCAATCTTTTGATGGTGTTTCAAAAAAACAGCTCATCCTCTCTATGTCCAAAACATTTCAGCAAATCCTGATCAACTTTCTGAATCTGACTGCACTTTCTACCACAACCATCTTGTGCAATGTAATTCCTTAACTGCATTACACTGAATAACGTCCTCAGGCACTTCATTTTCAACTTGTTAACCCTCTTCCTTCTTTTGCATTCAAGCCCAAGACACATTTGTACTCACTTGGAATTACCATACCTTGAAACATACCTATCTTTGTCCTATCAGACACTGACCTCCCCCGCTCGTGCTCCTTAACCCTTAAACTCCCATCATATGATGATGATCCTTGTAGGTTTCCCATTATCAAATGAAAGTTAAACTTTTTCTGCATGTTTAAATATCTAGCTGACTGAATATACCTTTAGTAGCCCATTTATGTCTCCTCCTTTGCCAGAAAGGAGTGTGAAAAATTATTCTCATGTACTCCTTGCTACCCTTACAACCACTATTATAAGTAAAGAGACTGCAGACTGTGCAGGCACAATAACGAGAAAATAAATTGATTATTGAATGGCTTAAATGATAAGAAGAAACCCTTATGTTGGGGAAAGTGAAAAATAACTGGAGAAATGTGAAGAAATAAGCGACTTTGTGAATGATTTTTATGGAATTACATAAGATGGAGGAGGACCAACCATATTACCCTTGGCATGGCCTTTCTTTATACACAAGATATTATGTAAAGACTATGCCTACTTTTTTATGTCATCCTGGGGTGATTGGGGACTTTGGTAATAGCTAATTGGCAGAAATTTAAAATATTTCCATACAGAAAAGCCCCCCAAGAATCCTCTTATTTTGAGTATGAATAATATACTACTAATTACAGTTATGTCATTCATTTCTAAAACAGCGCCTGTAGAAGATGAATTGCTTTCAGCCTTTACCTCCAGTTAAATCCTTCGTATTATATCTCATTCAGTAGACTGCTGCTGGATCTCTATCTTTTCTACAGTCATGTCCGGGTTCATGCTTGTTGCTTCCTGGATGGCATCAGCCAGGGCACGGTCATGGTCAATGGGATCCCCATCACTCTGGATTGTGATCTTCTGTTCCACACGAGTTTCCAAAACCCCATCTCTTTCTGTTTTGTACTGTTAGGAGAATAAAAAGATAAATAGTACCTCAGTGAAATGTGTCTACAGTAATACATGATGGATGTCAATCATCTACATAAAGCAAATCCATATGGAGGTTCAACTGAGACTTTACTAATGTTAAAAATCAACGAATCATAATGCTTTTTACATTAGACCTCATGTCATGAAAGTAGCTTTCCATATTTATATGATCATTATTGCTTTCATCACTACCTACTGCCAAACATATTGTCCAAATATCGTATAATGATTTGAGCTTCCAAGTGAAATATATAAAGCATCCAAGTATAATTTAAATCTAGTGAATATTACAACTTGAAAATTTTCTCTTATTAAATTAATGATAATTCAATCATAACAGAGCATCAAACCCTTTAGAATCTGAGCAACCTATGAACCAAAGAGAACTGTACCTTTAATATGTCTTGCCAAAAGGCATAAAACAATCTTTCTATCTACATCTCCGACACCCCCTCCCTCAAGTGAGTGGCCACTTCAAGAGTCTCATGTTATCTATGTACTTACATGCCTCCGTCTCATACACCATTCTACACATTCTTCCACCATCTCTTACCCTCCAGTACTCTTCCACTCTATTTCCCCATATTAAAGGTGGTCTTCAACTTGCACCAACCCCTTTAATTGTACTATCAAACACTCTTCATGAGAAGATCACCTGGCTGACAACGACAATATACCATGAAGTCAGAGGTTATGGCAACAGATATCCACAGCTTGTGTAAAATAAAGGAGAAAAAAATTTAAATTACCTTGTAAAAGCTTTCAGCAAAGAAGTTGTAACTGACAATCTTTATTAAATCAAATATCATACGAAAAATATAGAAATGTCAAAAATGGACCTTATTAGCAACAATGCTAGCTCTAACACATCAATTTCCATACCCAGTAAGTCATGTCCCACATTCAAAGCAGGGTGACCCAAGCAAATATCTACATTACATCTTAGAGATTTAAGTGTGATACTAACAATATGCATTCTACCCAGTGTAAATGATCCCCAATAAACAGTAAAATAAATGGGCAAAAATTACCTATAAAGTAAAGTGTAGCTGGAGGTGAAGATTTTCTTGTTGTTTGTCAGAAGACCATCACTCTAAGACATGCTGACTAATGAAGCTAGACGGACTTATACTATGGTGCTTACAAACTCCCACCCCATTTGATGCAAACAAAACATCCAAAATATCCACAAACACCCCAAGTCAAATAGAAATTGTTATAATGAATGCAATAATCCAGATCCAAAATGCTGAATTCATAAAAAATCATCACCTACCAATTTTTACTGAAAAATAAAAACATAAGCTACATGTTGAATATGCATAAAAAAAAAAATCACTGCATGGATTAAGCAGATGTCAATTCACAATCAAAGAGAAACTTACACTGCACGTACATATTAACGATCACTATATAACACTATAAAGTGAGAAAAACAAACAGCTATAACTAACAAGGTCCCTCTCTAAGAGGTAAGTATAAATTCACAACGCTATTTCTTTGGTATAATAGTTACAAATATTATTATCTGGTAAGTCTATAACCAAATGGTTTATCTTTTCTTTACTCTTTCTTTGTGTAATGTTGCAGAATTTATACCTATAACACAGACACCAGCCCAAAATTCACTACACTTAAAGGAATAAATCAAAGATATAGCAGAAGATATATGAGAAACAAGATCATGAGGAGAGTAATACAAAGTTCACTTGCAGGGAAGTTCATCTACAGGATACCACAGATCAAAGCTAAAATATATACAGCAAATGTAAAAGAGAGAAAACATATTGGAATAATATTAAATGAAGGTAAGTTACTGCTCAAGTCTTCATTATCTCCACTCTCAGCAAGGAACACTGGTCTTCTATCACCAGCATCTCCTGCAGCAGTGACAACTGTATCACATGATTTAGATCCATCCGAAGAAAAAACTTCAAAATTCTGTGATGTGACACATTCCTTAGATTTTGCTGCTGTTTTAGAAATAACAGGCACTCTCCTTTTTAAGATACGTTCAGTTGGATAATATAAAGGGGAACTATTTTTTAGTACTGTAAAGATAGGAACAATACTGCTCTTCCTATAAGAAAGTTCTACTTTTGCCAGTGATAAAGATGTTAAAGATGACACTCTTAAAGTAGAAAATGTGGTTTGATACCATGAAGTGAAGTCTGAACCTGCAGGACTAATATCTGTATCAACAGAAGTTTGATCACAATAAAAAGTACTGAGAAATGTTCCATCATCAAAAGAGGACATGGCTGAAGAAAGAGCTAGATAAGAACAAAGGTGAGAAGCAATATATTGAGAGAAACTGAAGCGTGTGTGCAACGATAAACATGGATACTGGAATGTAATGTCTGAAATCGCCAAAACTGCTGGAGAACATAATGTACAAGATGTATAATATGGTGCTGGATCATCCAGGGTCATGGGGATAGGTACTGAGACTGATAAGGAGGATGATACTGGAAAAAAAAGGGAGGAATGTTGAAGATCTGGACCATGTTGGATATAATGATGAAGTATGTCACCAGCATTTAGTGTAAAGGTATGATCACTTATAGGTGATCTTTGTCTTGTGCAAGTTATATTCTGGTAAGGTGAAATCTTGTTATGAAACAATCTGCCTAAAGATGCAGAAATGGGAAAAGACTCCTCAATTTTCATAATATGTCTGAAATGCTGACCAACCAGTTCATTTTGTGAAGAAAGTGACAAAGCTGAAGCTTGCACTGGAGTAAACTGACTCTGGGAGACGTATGAGAAAATAATACTGTCAGCTACACTTGTATGGGCTGCAGTAACAGTACATAAGTTTCCATGTGTCAAGGTATATGACAATGAAACAGGATCTGTAATGCTGCTGTAAGTAAGATCAGAACCACAAGTTTTAAGACCAAACACAGAGGGTGCAATGTTTGATGGGGAGAGACAGCCTCCAGTTTTAAAAGATGCATGGGTAACAGCACTTGGGAATAAATACACTGAGTCTGTAAGGCTCATGGATGTTGATGATGGTATAAGTGAACGGGGCACGTCATGTCGTAAATGTGACTGAGAACTAACTAGGCTTTGCCCAGTGGTGATGGACACAGTCCGACCTACGACTAAGCTTTGCCCAGTGCTGATGGACACAGTCCGACCTATGTTGAAGGAACTCACATGTTTAAGAGTGTCAACAATGGAGGTTGACATACCTAGGCTAGAGTTAGGCTTTAAACTAAGTTTTAAGGAAGAGGCATATAGCAAACTTTCAAAACATGGAGCAAGGCTGAGGAGCAAATGTGATGGTATCGAGTTTGTAGGATACGGAGGTAGATGACCACCAGATGGACCACCAAATGCTGATGGCAAAACTAGGGTAACCAAAGGTAAACACACAGAAATTTGGTCATTTAAAACAGAGGAAACTGGTGTTGGAATTTTATGGAATGAAGGCACTGGGGTTGAGATATGATATGACCAAACACTAGTTGATGGAAAAGATGCAAATGTGGTTAAAGACGATGAAAATTCTGAATGCAAGATATCTGGTATAACAAGTGTAGAAGTAAAATAAGACAAAGTTTCAAAAGGTAAGGCACTTGAAGAGGATGCTAGAGAGAAAAAATTTCCTACTTCTGGAGCATGCCCAGATGTTTTCAATGATGAAACACTGTAAAATAATTGCTCATCATAGAGATTGTGCATTTTGTTTATGTTTTTCACATAAGAAGAAAAATGAGAAGTAGAATGCTTTGAAGTCTTCCATTTTTCATGTACATCACTTTCAGCTAATTTTCTTGGTGTATGAGGAGTTGTCCTATTCACAGAACCCATAAAAGAAGTTGAATCTATAGAAGACAAACCTATCAGTGATGACAAGGGAGGAACATAAGAGAGTGGCTTATGATTACACAATGTAGATGTATCACAGGATTCTGAGGACAATGTGCACAACCCCTGTGATGGCAACACCATGTCTTGGTGAAGTGTATAGAAGTGTGGGGTATCCAAGAGTTTCTGACTGAAACTGCTAAAAATTACACTATCAAAGGAAAGATCAGGAACACTTCGACATAAATCACTCACAGTTTGGGGATTCCAAGGAAAAAATTCTTGAAATGGCAAGAAATATGCTTCAGATCTTGCAACAAAATGAGACTGTACTATGGGATCTGATGAATGGGTATTCTGACAATCCCACATATCTGAAGAACTATCATTACTGATACGGGATTCCTGGCTAAGTTTTGTGATCTTTTGAAGAGTACTGCTGCATGACCTAGGTGGGCATAAAGCCATTCTAAATACGTCACTAGTTTTCTGGAAATGGCCTGTTAAAGCACAGGTGACTGTGAAAGGAAAGGAAGAAGCTGCAGTTGCATTTTGGTTTACAGTGCTAAAGGCTAAGCCTTCTTGGGTTAGGACAGGAGGAGGATAGGAAGGACCTGCAGTAACGACCTGGGCTGGGCTGTTGTTATCTACAGTTTCTTGATTGAGGACATGAAAAGGAAACATCACATGATGGGACAGGACACCTACAGTGGTGGTCTCAACAGTGCGGGTTCGGGAAGAGATGGACTGGGAGCTGATCACCACGGCATTGTCTTCGGCGTCCAAATCTCCCAGCACAGATACCTGGTAAAAGCGAAATCCAACATATTTGAAGGCTTCACACTGCAATCACCATTTTCAATACTTCTGACTGTAATGAAAATTAGTCTACTACGATAAGATCAATGATGCAAGGCTGAAAATGACAAGATTTGAAACTCATCCAATAAGTGGTACATTTCAAAACACTTCAGCCAAACATCACTGAATTCTACACTAAGCGAGGTAATTTAGATAAAAAGTGGGCATGTGTCCATGGGTGCATTTGTGTAAATACATATTCATCATTACCTATTTGTACGACAGTGAGTGAGTTTTACACTTGTGAGGCCCATCTCTTGAACATTCTCTACTATCACACAACTTCTTCATTCTTTATATGCTGTCTGCATTAACCATGTCTTCTGTCAATTCCATTCATCCACCACCCATACACTATTAAGTACTATTTTCACATCTATGATGTAGAACTGTTTACCATATACATCATTATTTAAAAACTGATGAAGCAATAAGGTCATTCCTCACCCTTCTCTCTTCCAAGGTGGTTAAATTTAAGGCCTCTAGTCTCTCATTGTGATTTAGCTCTCTTAATTTCAGTACCATCTTTGTAGCTCTCCTCTGGACCTTTTCTATTAGATCTTTCTGCTTCTTTAGGTGCAGTGACCAACCTTTATTGCATATTCTAGTTTTGGCCTTAAGTATCACATAAATAGCATACTGAATATTTCCTTATCCATGAACTAGAGTGAAATTCTAATATTTACTAGCATACAGTTGGTCTCCTTAATCATTCTACAAAGGTGACATTCTCATTCCAGCAACAAGTTAGAGATGATGTCAGCTCTCAAGTTTCTCTTACACAGATTTTTCCAACTTATTTCCTACTTATTGAGACTTTCCTTCTGATCCACCCCTCAATGCTCTACATTTACTTTAGTTGAACGTCATCACCCACATGCATCAACTCTGGAGGAGTCTGTCAAGGTCCCTTCGTAAGGTTATGCAATCTTCCAAGCTTTTCACTTCCCCCATGACTATAATGTCATCTGCAAGCATATTCAGGTAGGTGTACATACCGTCTGACAAGTCATTCACAAAGATCAAAAAGAGTAATAGTCCCTATGGTACTTCACTGGTAACCTCAACCTATTTCTGACATGCAGCCTTTGCTCTCTTCTACAAAGAATAATCTTTCCACTACAGAAATGTACCCCTTATTCCTACCCAGTGAACCAGCTTCTTAATCAGCCCCCCATGAGGTACAGTGTCAAACAAATTCTGTTAGTCCAGATACATACAATCCACCCCTTCTTTCACTGTCTAAGACAGACCTCACTATCTCTTAGAAATCTAAGAGGTTCATTACACATGACCTCATTTCTCTAAAACTGTGCTCTATCATTCAGGTAATTTCTTCTCTGAAGAAATGATCCATTTGCTTTCTGTTTCTCTCATCTAGAACATTCCAGACCACACTCACTAAGACTGGTCTGTGGTTCTGTGCCTCTTTCAGGTGTGTGTATGTGTGTGTGCGTAAGCATGCATGCATATGTGAATGCATGCTTGAATGAGTACATGCGTGCCTACAAGCTTTTGTGCATTAGCATGAGAAAAGTGCATGTTCAAATGAGGTTATATTCATAAAAACGGGGTAATAACACTAGCTGTGTCAGTCAATAAAATTACACATGGCAGCTTTGGTCACAAATAAGTAGATTCCAGACACCTATCAATATATGACTTTCATATGAAAATGAACAGGAAATTTTGATGTCAACAAACTTTTAATTACCAAATATGTAAGCATCAAGTATATCTAATTGTGACAGACCTATATGCTTTCTGACCATCACAGCTTCCCTTCTACAAATACAACTAACATGCATAATGCACATGCACATGTCTCTGAAGGTAAGAGGAACACCTCTTGCTATCCACATCAGCCAAAAACACCAATACACTAACTGAACAACATTTCTCATAGTACAGGTCAAGTGTTACATCACAAATGCAAGAGTAAAGAACACTTGGGTGATGCCAAAGAAGAGTAAACCACCCAAAGAGACCACCAACAGCACCATCACCAACCTTGCGAGACTCTGTTTCCACAACTGGGGGAGCTTCAACACTCATGGTGGTGTAAACACCGCTGCCATCAAACACCTGGGCCTCTGTTGGTACAATGCCATCCTGTAAGGAAAGAAGCCCATATATTCTCTATAAATTACTGCTTTTTCTCCATCAAACTAATAAATGTAATAAAAGAATATATTTGCTTGAAGCATGACTGGTTGATGCTTAAAGAATGATTAGAATAATCAATAATTTTCAAAAATAAAGCTGTATAATATGTACAAACAATGTTATCAATCCACTTAGCATATTCACAATTCCCATCTCCCTAGCTTAAACTTGCAGAATACTGCAAAATCACATATCTCAGCTGCAACTGTTTACTCCTGTCTAATTATGCCTTATAAGCTTTTGCTTACCTCCTTTCTGATCATGTCTCAGGAACCTGCATGTTGTCCATCATAACACATTCTATCTGGATCTGTTTACTGCTACCCAGTCACAAATTACCTTCATTTGTGTACCGTATCTAATCATCTCTTGCACGTGCTTGCTTATTGCCTGTCTAATAATATGATTTGTATTTGTTTAGTCTAATCATGTCTTAAGTGAATTTCTTTGTTCCCCTAGTCTAGTCATATTCTTCCTACACCTATTTACTTCCTGTGCGTTTCTCCACATTTAACTGCTGTACCTGCATGATCTTCAGTCTTGCTTGCACTTATTTACTTCCTCTCTGCAACCTTCCTGTACATGTTTATTGCAGGTCTAATCACTGATTTTCCTGCGATTGTTTACTATATCTGTCTGTCTCATTTTATTCATATATCCTCATGTGATTTATATACAATCTCTCTATAACACTCAGGCTCTCTCTCTCTCTCTCTCTCTCTCACACACATCAAAGAGATAGAGCTCAAAGAATGTACAACTCTCTCTATACAGTACAAACAGGTAATTACATACACACCCTTGGAGTTGACTTTATCCCTAACCTGTCATCAGGGTCCCACATTAAGAGAAGAATCAAGCAGACCAAAAGACTGCTGGCAAATAACAGAATCCCCCCCTTCCAAGTATATGGATAAGGAAACATTTAGCAAGCTGTTCATATCCTACATATGGCCAAAACTTGAATATGCTTCTCTAGTTTGGTCACTGCACCTAAAGAATAGCAGCATTAATAGACTGTCCACAGGATGGCAACAAAGATGGTACCAGAATCAAGAGAGCTGAGCTACTGGGAAAGGCCACAAACCTTGAATCTACCAAACATGGAAGAGAGAAGAAAGACGGGTGACCTGATCACAACCTTTAAGTTGTTACACAAGACTGATAACAGAGACATTAAACAGTTCTTTCAAAGATGTATGGGTAGAAGAACCCGAGGTCACAGCATGAAATTAAGTAAGGAACCTGTTAAAAGACATGACAAAGTACTTCTACCATTTAAAAGTGGCAGATGAATGGAATAAAATGGCTGAAGATCAGGCTACTGTAAAAATTTGGCATGATCTAAGATGCTGTATCATATTGGAGAATGTTCAAGAAATGGTCCTACCCCCTCAGAGTAAAACTCCCTTCACATACAATACAAACAAGTAATTACAATTAGGTAATTACATACAAGCCAAAACTAAAACTCCCTTGTACAAAGATAAGCCACAAAGGTCTTTCTCTCTCTCTCATATGAAATGCTGACCTTAACCTTTCTTTAATCATATATTACACTCATTCCTTGCATAACCAACAAGCCTTAAACCATATTGTCCTCAGGTTTCCATTTCTAATACATCCACCCTCCTCCATTCTTTTGTATTTAGAGCTGAAGACTCACATCCATAAAGGAATGCTGGGACTACCAAATCTCGAAACATACCCATCTTTACCCAAAAAAACACAAACCTCTCCTTCCATAAATTCCTCATACACCGAGGATCTCGGCTGACTCTCACACCTTGACTCACTCCATTCCCCGTGGCTCCTTACACTGATAAGTCCACCCAGCACTCCAGTTCCTTCAGATCCTTCCCATTGATACTATCAAACCTACTGTCTCATCAACCTAATGCACTACTGTTCACATTCTTTCACAACCCTCTCTTCATGCACTCTCCTAAAATCTGTCACCAGTGTTTGAAGTTTCCTGAATCTGCCATTAAAGCCATGTTATATGCAAAACAGGCAATCCAACCTCGTGTATGCTGTTGACCTGCCTTTCACTTTAAGACTCTTGCAGTTTGCTTACAAAATAATAAAATAACGAAAAACATAAATAAATACATTAATAAACTAAAAACTTTTCTAAATGTTGCATAGCTTGGCTAAAACTCCATATGAAGACTACAGAGTCTAAAAGCAACTAACCTTGTTGACAAGATCATAATCAGAATCCAATGGATCAACCGACGTGCCAGAGTCATCACTTCCACTGGAGATTGTACGAGGGCGGGAATGAGCATCATACCCGGCCTGAGGGTAGTAGTTGGGAGCATGGCCTCCCTGACCCTTATGGCACAGGAGAGAGGTTGACAGGGCAGGGTTAATGCAGTGTCATCATGCAGGTATTGTGGGTTACAGCAGAATGCATAACAGTACAGCCATCAAAGCTTAATAACAACCTTGTGATGGGAGTCCCACTGGAGAGAAAAGTGTTCTAATTCCTGGAAGTAGCTTTAAACGCTTTTTAAAATTTCAAGATGGGAATGCCATGGAAACCTTCAAACTACTTCTACATTTTTAAACACCCTGTTCTATCAAGTATGTGAACATCTGCAGTGTAACATGATTGCATAATTAAGCATGTGAAATCTTTAGCTAAATAGAGAGGTAACATCCATGAGGTAACAGTTAATCATGGTTTTTAGCTTGACAAGGAACTCTGACTGTACTCATTATTAATTCTCCTTATTTCCAAGATTCCTTATCGATCACATGAGATTTTCCAGCTCCTTTCCTTGATAATTTTATCTCATAAAAGATGCGTAATTTTAGTGTTTTATTTATATATATATATATATATATATATATATATATATATATATAAAAAGAAAGTAATGTGGGAGTCCCATGGAGTCACTAAAAGTTCAACATTATCTTATTAACAAAAAGTGTATTGGCAATGCTAACATAAATACAGTAACTTTTAGTGTCATGCGTTACTGTCAAGTAGGTTTATTTAAGTACAATTTATGACAAGCATACATTTACTAAAAGGAATTCTGCATCTTTGCTAACATTCATTTGCAATCTATTGATAATGTACATGCAAAACAAATTTACAAAATCAAGGACAACAGAGGAACTTGAGGGTCATTCATTTTATGTTATATATGCAAGAATGTAAACTATACAGAACTAATATTACTTTATTCCATTACAATCATACCTGTGCAGCAGTTCGCAGTTCAACATTCTCAGGTGCAATAGAGCGGGTTTGCTTTTTCACCTCTTGCGTAACAACCGTTTGTTCTTGTGTTGTGCCAGTTGTCTTTGTAGTTGCTGTGAATGTTTTTTCTTCCATCTGTAAAACAACACTTATATTACTATAAAATATCAATATGACTACAGCAGCAACTTTTCGAACAAGAATGATGAGCAACAAACACACTACTAAACAACTCTGAACTGAACAGGATGCAAGTTAAGCACTACAACAGGTGGACTACTAAGAGATGTAGGTGTTAGAAGACGAAAACCTAGTCAACCACTTGGACTTCCATGGCATAGCATTTAGCACTATTGACTCTGATGCATTTAAGGGCCACCTGGGGTTGAGCGTACAGGTTCGAAGGTTCGAATTTTAGTTGCAACAGTCAGTCTACACTAAAATCAGCTGTTTATCCTCCCCTAGGTGTTGGTCAATACACTGGGTACAGAGAGAGAGAGAGAGAGAGAGAGAGAGAGAGAGAGAGAGAGTGTATATATATACATATTT
>JAYMFT010034160.1:0-15872 GCA_038088735.1 Panulirus argus
AAAAGAGTCCTGGTGTTACACAAGACCTCTTTCCATTGACTCCTGCAGCCCAAGGCTGCGCTACTTCCAGCAGCAGGGAAATGTGGATTCTTTTGAAGCGAGAAGTTCCTTGACGTGACTGTACTCCCAACGATATAGCCTCGACAATGGTGACTTTTCACCCGTGGCGTAACCTCACACAGGTGTAGATTTTATGTCATGTAGAGATTTTGTTCCTCTCCAATCTCTTTCAGTTATGCCACTCCCTTTTTGGCTCTTGCATGAGGTTCTTTTATGGATTTGTGTGTTCTAGCAGTGCATTATAATAGGTTTTTATGTTAACTGATACTTTTTTAAGTTTATCCTTGATGACAGTGGTGAAAAAATACTACCACTGTATTGTCTGCTTGACTCCAGTTCTGCAGTCAAAACTGGAGTCATTAACACTATGTTACGTCGAGCATACAAGATTACATCTAACTGGCATATCTTCCACATCAAAACGCAGCGATTCAAACAGACCCTCATCAACAACGGCTACAATAACTATGACTTTGACAGACAACTGAAATACTTCTTGCAAAACACTCTCACAGTTGCAGAAACTCCAAGCAACACAAAAAACACACAGAGATATATTAATACAACCAGATGTCAACTGCATAAAAGACTGAATGAACATGTATTACGAGACATCGTTTCCAGAAACATCAACCACAAAACAAAATCAAGCTAGTCATTTACTACTGGAAAAAAAAAATCATGAGAAACTAGCTATATGAAAAACAAGACAAGTACAAGAATCTAAAATAGTTTATGAATTCAAATCTTAACATGGCAGACTGTGAGCTCATTCCCAACATGGCCTGCGTGCGAAGCACAACATGTTCACTATCAAAACAACCTAACCTTACACCTGCGAGAAGGCTCCATCGCACTACATATCACTAACGAGCGAGACTACGCCGTGAACAAGACGCCTACACATCGCCTATACAAGACGCTTATCATAACAACCATCTATCAACAACCAAAACATGTACCAAGAGGGGAAACTACAATTACATGCCCCTGCATCGCGTAAAGCCAAAGAGCGCACAGAGCTGCGTGCATGTCCGCCTACAGGTATCATCCAGCCTCAAACCCTGCTTCCCGCAATCCTTCCCACCTGCTTCACCGACCTCTCCACACGCTCCTGAAGATGATTCAATGGATTCAGATCGAAACGTCGAGATAACACTTGGAGGTATGTTACATAGCATATCCAGCCATTTAGAAAACTGACAGAAAAATTGTTATCCCATTACAAGATAGAATCTAGTATTGGGGTTGGTACACAAAAGATGATCCCTTTGTGCTCCACCCAGCTGATGACGCCTCTGTGTGATACTCAGAAGGTGGTGACTGTGCGCAACACCTGCCTGATGGGACCTCTGTATAATAACCAGACTGTGGTTACTATTTGTGTGTTACTGGGAGAGAGTCTTCCACTCGTGTTGCTCCGTCTCTTAACCTTGTATCTATGCACCATGTCTTTACTCCTATGTATGTATGTATGTTCACACACACACACACACACACACACACACACACACACACACACACCCTAGCCTATGTGAGTGTGTGTGTATGTGTGTGTGTGTGTGTGTGTGCATAGGCTTTTAAGTGTATGAGTGTGTAATTTGATCTTTGATCTTTCAACATCAAAAGTTCATCATACGACAGGGATAACGTATGCAACAAAACTTTATAGACACGGAAAAATCCACTTACTCTCTGACTTTACCAACAGCTTGTGATCCCTACTTTTCCTCCGAGTCACATAAATCATAATGGACAGCCTGGATGTTATGATTAATCCTTACATCAAACCCGGCCTCCCTGACATGATCTAATGTTATACTGGATGTTTGATAGGGGAACATCTTACACAGAGCCACGGCCGCTTCATCGATAGACTATACGTATCCCTTACCCGACATCTGAGACCGATATTCCCCTTGTCGCAAGTGACGTTGGAGTGTCTGGATGGTCCAGATGGTGTTGGGATGTATGGCTGATAGTACTAGGGTGTTGGGGACTGAGTACACATGAATGGGAGCTCAGAACACAAACAGAGAATGGTAGACCTAACGGTCCAAGAGAAGGTCATCTATTGGAAGACATTTCTGATACATGTAGACAGGGACGAGATAGTAAAGGAGAAGAAGACTCCTTCCAGCCCATTACTATAGATGGAAGATTGATAGTAATGCAGATGGCCTCTCCTCACCCACCGCTGTCGATGGAGACATGATAGTAAAGCAGAAGGCTCCTTACCACCCAGTGCTATAGATGGAATCATAATAGTAAAGCAGAGAGTTCCTCTTCACCCACCTTTATAGGTATATCAAGCAATACTTGGCGAGCCACTCCACTGTTTGATTATTGCGCGATCATTCACAACGAAATGCTGGGTCGTTGTGATGTATGTTTCTTTCCTTACATCGCTAAGCCCTGGAACTCTTTACCTTCCTATGCCTTTCTTAACAACAAGGATTTGTCCCTCTTGTCAAAAGGTAAATTCTTTACGACCTTAAAAACTTAGTCTATCATTTTCCTTTCTTCTTCATTTCTTTTTCTTTTTTAATTCAAAATCTAACCTCGATGAGACCTTCTCTCTGTGACCGTAGCTGTAAAAAAAAGGTCCCCATATGCAATATGCTCACATATGGATCATCACCACACACGCACACACACACACACACACACACACACACACACACACACACACAGGTACAAAGCACCCACACATATGCACATAGAAAACACCTGCACGCACCACACCCTTACATACTACGTCCATATGAGCAAGTTCCACACATATCGTACCCACATGCATCACGATCGACACACATACACACTATTCCCAAAGACACCACATCATACACACACATGAACATCACAACTAACCTCGCGCCTCTGCGGTGCTGCATCTTGCAAATCATCAATGCCAGTCTCGTCGAGAGCACCGCTGCTGGTGTGTTCACATGTGATGAACCTCGGGGGTGAGAGGTCGCGGGGGAATTGGGAGTGGGGGAGGAAGGGGGAGAGGATAGGGGTCAGTGGATGTGAGCGACGCTTCCATTGGCTACCACCAACCTGCAGCGTGCATTCAATATTCCGTTAACCTGATACCAGTTGCACCATCGGCTGTTATGCGCACGACAGCGAACTATGGTAACGCTTAGCGCATCGACGTTTGACGTAGTTTCCTTCTGGGAAGAGGAAAATAGCGAGTCTTTCCATCAGGCATCACAAACCATATCATCATGTGTTGCGCGAGGCGGGCCGCTCACTGACGGACGGGAGGAGTTGCCCCGGCCTGGGAATGATCACTTAGTGAGGCACGGGGCAGATGGAGGAACAGTCTCTTGCCGTCGTAAAAGCCGCTCAGGAGTAGGTCATGCATCTCCTTCTCAGGCCTTAACATGTGCTGACGTCACGCTGCTTACTGAGCAGCAGCGGCTTGGCTTGTGGCTCTGAGCCTCAGCTGCTGGTTGTGGAGGCTCCACCGTGTGGCCCTCGTCTCCCGTACCCACGCTGGCATCCAGGCCGAGATATGCCAGTGAAACACGAAAAAATGCGTTTTTATGTTGCCTCGGTTTTTACATCACCCGGGTCCTCTGTACGTTAGGTACTCATACTGTACAGGGATAAAGTTCTACACTCATGGTCCCTCTCTTATGAACTTAATTCATTATTACATACATTTTTCGTTCTTCTTTATGCTGTCCGCGCTCCCAATTTCATCACTCACTTTATTCTCTTCATCCAGTGCGCTCATGCTATAAACGCACTTCTGTAGATCTGTTCTAACAAAGCTCTTGCTTCATTTCATATTATGGTCTCTTGGTTTCTCTATCTTTGTATCTTTCGACTAAAAGTTCACTGTTAACGCCATTAAACTGGCTTAAAAACTTAACAGTTTCGATCAAATCACCTCCTCCTCCTTTCTCTTTCATGGTGAATAAATATGTGGTGTCTGACCTCTTGCTGTAACGCAGATCTCTTAATTCTGATACCTGTACTTTTGTAAGAGCGGTGACCAAATTCTAGAAGCATATTCTAATTTTAGTCTTAGGTAGGACGTGAGCAGCTTGCTGAATACATCTTTATCTATGTAACTAAAGGCAGTTCTGATATTTCCCGGTAGACAGTTTGCCTCCTTAACTATTCTCCTAAGGTGGAGCTCTGCCGACAGGTTAAGAACAATGTCGAGTCTCAGCTCCCTCTCACACTAAGAGTCTTGCAGCTCAGTGCGTACTAGATAACACTCGTATTGAGGCCTTTTTTCCGTATGTCCTTTCCTTATTACTTTGTATTCACTCAGTTTCAATTTCATCAACCATGTATCAGAACAACGTTGGGGTTTGTCTAAGCCCCCTTGTAAGTTGATGTACTCCTCCTCATTTCATACTTCCCTCTTGATCTAAGCATCATTCGCATCGTCTCAGAATGTAAGCCAGCGGCACGCCACCGCTGACACTAATCTATTTTAAAAAGGCTCCGTTTGACGTGTGTTCTTTGTTGCCTATCACTAAGATAATTTTCCATCCATCGTAGGTGTCTCATCCTCAGTGTCTGAGGATCCAAGTTCTTTTCCATCATCTTATACGGCACAGTGTCAAATGCTTTCTGGCAGTCCAGACACAAACAGTCTACAAAACCTACTCTTTTGTCGAAAAAGGAGCAAATCCCCTGAAAGAAGTCTTGAAGGTTCGTTACAAACGACTGTGCAACTCAGGTAGTAATCACTCATTTGCTCTCTGGTTACCTTTTCCAGTATTTTGTAAACTGCGTGTCTAAGACACTAGTCTGTAGTTCAGCGCAACTTCCCGGTCTCCTCTAACGATATCTTGAACAACATTTCAGGTGGCCTGTCAAGTGTATATGCACGCCTGGTCAGCACATATGGTGAAATTTCATCAGTACCCATAACCAACCCTACATGGGTCAAACCACCTTTAGTATACGGTTTATGTCTCTTCGTGCATTTTCAAAGGTTTCCGAGACCTCCTCCCCATTCCATCTCACTGGTGTTGGGGCTGAAGAGTCTCCTGCTGTGAATACGCTCTGGAACTTGTCATTAGCTCTTCGTTTATCTTTACATCATCCTTGAAAAGTTTTAGCTTGAAACCGCATCTCCCTGTTTCTGTCCCCTAGTGGTATTTGCATTCCTTCTCGTTCAACTGCCTCTAGGATATCTAGAATAGCCCCTTATGATCTTCCCTGCTATTTGAACATTCTCCCTTCTTTCCTCTTATCATGTACTTCATCAACCCACTTAACTGATGTGAAGCAGTTTTCACGATCATTTATTCTAAATCTTAATTCCCTCGGTTTCTGCCTTATCTCACGACACCTCTCATGCTTCCCTCTCATCTCACGACACCTCTCATGATCTTTGATTCCTTAGTTACCTTTATTACCGTCTTCAGTTATCTTAATTTCTGATGCAGGTTTTTGATAATGTAAACATACATTTCCACACGTTTGTTCTCTGGCGCTACCAGTTTAATCCTTCCCTCTTCCTACCTCTTTTGTGGATCAAGTCCCAAATGTTTGGGGTCCTGATGTTCTTCCTTAACTGAACCCATTTCTGTCAATTATAAACTGAAAAAAAAAAATATTAAAATCTTAGCAACTTCTGCCTGTGATAACAAGTTTAACTTGATTCTTTCTTTACTTGCGCCGAGCGCAGCGTTGCGCTCACTGCAGGAAAATATAGAATTAAGACTAAAGAATCGTTTGTGCCTCAGGTTGTCGAGCGCAACGAGTGAGATGGAGAGAGTGTGTGTTTGTGGTCGGAATGCCAATAACTCTCGTGCATGTGAGGCAGAAAGAAAAGATAAGAACTCCGGCCAGGGAGGGAAATTTGACAGCCACCGTAGTGCTTGGTCACGGGGAAGCCGTCAGTAACCCTTCTGATACCCAGGCAGTTGTACGTATTTCCTTGATGAGTGTGTGTGTGTGTGTGTGTGTGTGTGTGTGTGTGTGTGTGAGAGAGAGACATTAACCGAAATATTCTACGGATATTCATTGTGCACGCTGGTGGGAGGGGAGAACTACTAACGATTCCTCCACTGTTAATCATATCTCAAAAGCATGACCATTGCAAAGCCCTGATACAGTAGTTGGTTTAGAACTGTTGTATACAATGATTATGAATACATCTGACTCAGTGGTGAGGTCGATAGCTTCTCTGACATCTAAACCTTTGGTCCGAGTTCGATCCCCCAGCGCAGGCAGACGGCGCTCAGTTCATCCATCCGTTGTTGGTGCTCTACCCCACCTCCGGTCAGGGTAGAGCACCGCTGTTGTCACAAGACTAACCAGCCAGCAGCTTGTAACTTGGTTCGTATATCTCTGTGGCCGTCCACATCCGAGGACATGCCACACACACTGTTTACAGGCCTTGCCGGTGTACAAGGAGTGGAGCTTTAACATTGCTCTCGTAGGACATTCGTGAAGGACGTGTGATCATCCTCTCATTTCATTTGACTGGAAGATTATGCCGCCATAACGCTGCAGTCAGAGATGGTGGGCTTTTGTCATCTTCGCAAGGGAGAGAGGACATACTTAGTAAAGGTTCGAATCGCCTTTCCTGCCATGAACTGTCGCAACACATCCATCACGTGTGTCAAGTCCCACAATAATCGGTTCAAAGATCTCGAAAGGAAGGCGTGTCTTTACGTTCATTGCTCACGAATCATGAACATCCAAGATGACCGGCAAGCCTCTTCATTAACCACCTTCGTCAGACTTTAGGTAGACGGTAGTTCCAACGGCTCCCAGCCAGCACCCTGATTTCGACTCAGTTGATGAACACTTTAGGAATAACACAATGAAATACAATCCAGGAAAAAAGAACAATTAAACAAAAAAAGGAATAACGAAGAAAAGGATTCCTGTGTCGCGAGGAGGATATCTTCACTATTTACTAGACGGAGAATTCTTCAGTCACCCCAGCCACAAATAAGATTTACCTCTTCCCATCTTCTGTATTAATACTCACATCAGATGTGGACACCTCAACATCCACGGTGTCCCATTACTGCTGCAGTAAGATGCTTTTTCTTGGGCAGAGATTTCACAGAGAGACAGACATTACATTTTACCTTTGACGTCCCAACTCTCGCATTTAGTAGTGTTCTCATCATATCTTCTCCATTCACAGCTCGAATACAAGCGTCAACCCTGGAGACGTCACGGGACACAGACCTACACCTTCGTCACAAATCAAGTTACTTAATAAACTTCTTGATGAAAGTGGTCGCGGTTGTACCCCTGTTTGACCACTCCTGACTGAGAGGTGCCCTAAACGAACGACTTTGTTATTATAAAAAAACACACTCACAACCAGTGACATGATCGACACTCACAACCAGTGACATGATCCACATTCACATTCAGTGACATGATCCACACTAACATCCTGTGACATGATCCACACTCAAAACCAGTCACATGATGCACACTCACAACCAGTCACATAATGCACACTCACAATCAGTCACATAATGCACACTCACAAAACCAGTGACATGATCCACACTTACAGCAAGTGATAGGATTTCACTCACAACCAGTGACATGATCCACACTCACAACCAGTGACATGATCCACACTCACAACCAGTGACATGATCCGCACTCATAACCAGTGATATGATCCAAACTCACAACCAGTGACATGATCCGCATTCACAACCAGTGACATGATCCATCCTCATAATCAGTGATATGACCCACACTCACAACCAGTGATATGATCCACACTCATAGCCAGTAACATGATCCACATTCATAATCAGTGATGTGATCCACACTCCCACTCACAACCTGTGATATGGTCAACAACTCACAACCAGTGATAAGATCGGCAGTCACACTCACAACCATCGATATGATCCACACCCACTACCTGTGATGAGATCCACTAAGCCAATGTCATTAGCAAAATATGCACCATAATTAACCTTTCCTAATTAAAAGTCGGTAATGTCCTTTGATCCGTTAGACCAACAGAAATCACCACTAATTACTATGAAATATAAATAGTATATCTAGAGAACCACCACTTAATAAACGATTATCAGCTTGCCTTTCGACAAAATCGCTCATGTCTGACAAATCTGCTGGATTTCTTTTGGGATATAATCAACATGTATGATGAACTGAAAGCAGCTGATGTCATCTATTTTTGATTTTCAAAAAGCATTCGATAAAGTTTTACATCAAGGGTTACTAACCAAAGTTAAGGCACATGGTATAGATGGGGTTGTACTTCTGTGGTCAGAAATTCGGTTGAATGGCCATAAAGAGCAGTGATTAATGGACAAATGGACAAGCCTCAGAATGGTTAGACGCAACAAGTGGAGTGCTACAGGGACCAGTCGTAGGACCGGTTCTCTTTCACATATATTTTAAAGATTTTGATAATGGGCTACAATGAAAGGTATCGTAATTCACATACGATATTATGTTGGGAATTTAACCTAAAACAAAAAACTGACCGTCTGCGGCTTCAAACGGACGCAGACAAACTGACGGACTGAACTTACAGTTGCAAAATGAATCTTGTTATGGATAAGTGCAAAGTTTTACATGATGGTAGCAATAACGAAGAGGCAAGCTACAGTACGAATTCTGTTGACCTATAAAAGCTTTTGTAAATGAGGAAATAGACTTTGGCGTAATAAATTCTGGTGCTGAAGTAAGCAGCGCACAGAAGCAGTTAAAAAGGCGAACAAAATTCTTCGATTTATAGGCAGGGCAATCAAATTCATGTTCAGGGAAGTTATCCTTCCTTACTCTGTAAATGTCACTGGTGCATCCCCAGTCTGAATATTGTGTTCAGCTTTGGTCATGCCACTTGAGAGAAGACAGGCATAATGAAAAGAATAAATAGGCCAGCTACCGAGGGTACGCCCGGACTGAGAAACAAATCTATGGGAGACGACTAAACGACTTAAGTCTATTTAGCTTCCGTAGAAGAGAGAAAGTTAAGAAGTGATCTAATACAGGTATTTAAAATGATCAAAGGCATAGATAATCTTGATGTAACAAGTTACTGAACGACAGATTCGTCCGATTTCACTCGTAGTAATGGTTACATATTCTTAGGCATCGAATAAAGCGAAGTGCATTATCTTCAACAGGACTCATAACATACGGAAATATTTACCAATCAGAGTGGTTGAAACCATTACCATTAACTCTTAAAAACTGTCCATAAATATTTCGCTTCAGATCCATGACTGACATTATTTGCACCTCATTAGTTATGAGAAAAGTTTACGGTATCTTTCTCTTTGAAATATGTTAACTCTCGATTCTAACACACTGATGCACGACTTTCATATCTCTTTCTTTATTACAAACTTCCTGGAAAGGTTCCAGTGGTCTGTTGCGGTTTGAATTCATTTGTATTCCTTATCGTTTTTATGCCAGTAATTTACATAAAAAACATTCTTTTTGTCGGCAATTTTTTAATCCTAATCAAGGTCCCGTGGGAAGTTAATGTTGAAAACCTGCAAACCAGTTCATGGTCTTAATCATATCGTAGTTTACAAAATAAGAAAACAATAAGACCAGTGTGTAAAGTCACAGGATCCGCCACTCTCAGCATACAGTAAGGTGCCATTATAAATGAAAACTGTCCAAATAATGCGGGAAATGCGGTCATGTATAAGTTTCCCGAACTAGAGAAACCATTCTTTATTTCTACTTGTTTTGGTAACTTACTGAGAAGTATTACAAGCAAAAAGTCTGTCTTAATCAAGTTTTCGTGCAATTGATGTATGATATTAATTTCATCAACTCACCCGCCCTAATGGAAGACATCCAGTTTCTAGAATTTTAGCTTCTAGAGAGTGTGTGTGTGTGTGTGTATGTGGAAGGAAGGCGAGCATCTGGAGATCCCAGGAGAGGTGGGAAGAAGATGAGAGGGAGAAAATAAGCCGCAGACGATTCAAGCTGATGGAGTTTAGACAAGAGGAGACCCACCGTGATGGACACGGTGAACATACCTCAGAAGCTGCTGATCCTAAACTTGTGTCTCATTAGAAGAAAATAATCAGGCCAGACTTACCATCATCTCCCAACACCCACCGCACATCTCTCTTCTTCGCTTACATTCTTATCTTCATACTTTTTATATTTATCATCTACCTCATCATGAATCATTTTTCCCTCACAGATGTACAGATCTGTCGCTTTTCAAAATTCAGGTTTCCCTCCTCCTACCCACCAAATGTAATGATATCGACTCAGTTTACCAAACACATGGGTACACTGTAAACATTAACATAATCCATACCTGAGAACCCGTAAGTATCGACCGTTTGATGTGTGTGTGAATGAGGACGTTTTGTGCCGTTTGTCATAGGTACAGTTAGCAGAGTGCGAAGCTCATCACGTGTTTCGAAACATGAACAGTATATTTCGAACTCGAAGGAATACGAAAATTCTAATTATTCCTTCAGGATGCGAGGCATATGACATTTATATTAATCACGCAGGTATAATACAACATAATAATTTTTCATTTTGGTGGCTATTACTGTAAAGAGGAGCTACCATAACTATTAGGAAACGCGCGTCCCAATATCTCTTACGAACCCTAACGAGACATCAGGAGTCGTATTGTTCATTTTGTCATTCACCTGAGCCATCTGTAAGGATACAGTTTCCTTTTTTAATTGTGTGTACTTCTGGCAACGATAACGTCAGAGCGAATTACATCATCTCACAATGCCCAAACAGCTCACCTTTGCAAACGACCGTTTACTCTTTCCAGCTACAGGAATGTTTAATTCGTAACGAGTGTTAGGAGTTTACAGCCTATGCCTATATATTTAAAGCAATGACTGAAGCTCATCTCAGTTTTCAGTAACAGATTTCTCTGCCTCATATGGTTGAAAAACTCACTATCATTATAAAAAAGGTTAGGCGGAAGGATTTAATTTCCTTTAAAGGGAAACATTTAATGCCACACGGATTGATTGTGTTGCACATGTCTCTTGTCCAGGTAGTTTGACTTGTCGTTTTTTTAAAACTGTTCAAATGCTTTGGTTGGATTTCTACCAATCTTCGTACCTTCCGAGGCAACGACGTATTATCTTCAGGGAAGAGCTTGACCAATGAAAGTCAACGTAAAAAAAAAAGAAAGAAATATGTTGTAGGTACCATGGCCTGAAGCTCAGAATACCACTCCCCTTCAGCAAGTGTATTCAGGCAGGAAAACATCCAGAAGCTGAGCAACAAACAACATCTCACCGTCACCAAACACAGCTAAAGAAAATCAGTAATCAGTACGTCTTAGCGAGAGAACATGTCACACCAGACGACATGTAACACGCAGGCAAGACCCCAGGAGAGGCACTGTCTACCACGCTTACATGGCAAAAGGAGCCGACGACTTTAAGAAACACACACGGAAAATAAGTGAGTGTTGCGTCCAGTGACGACATGAGGGATAAGAAATCCTTTAGCAAAACGAGGTGTCTGTAGTTCCCGGAGCCATGATTGCTGCAGATGGACCTATTCTATATCGTTCTTTGCTTGCTCAGGAAAAAGCCAAGAAAACCAGACACAAGTCAAAGAAATGGAAATTCACTATTTTCTCACTACGGTAGTAATCATTGTCGAAGCGATGGCCGAAGTTGTACCCGGGAAAACCTGAATGCCTCAAGAACTGGCCCTCAACTAGCCTAGCTAAGGTCTACTATACAGATCAGGTTCTATACGTAGTGAATACGACGATACTCGCTTTTTCGTCGCAAGGAGTGATGTCCCGCAGCACTCACCGATGAATATAACTCACGTGGAAGGACTATATACAGCTAAGAAGTTACGTGAACCACAATATTAGAAACCGTAGCCGACATGAGCTGCAAGAGAGGGGGAGAATTTCTTTTGCACACACCACCAGATAATGGTATGGTTCAACGACAAAGCGGCCAGCTACAATTTGCCATCATCTCTGGGCTTTATGTAAGATGGAATGCGAGAATGGCTGCCTGTGAGGACCAGTCAGCTTCCAGCGGCGGGGGCATGTGTGATCCATTTATCTAAGCGCAGCAGCACCAAAGTGAGATGCTCACCTGGCTAGTGTTAGTGTGGACGGACACGTTTTGCTGATCTCGGCAGCGGAGTGGACACTGGCGAGGATTACGAAAATACAGAGACGACGACTTTGATAAGTGAATATGATGTTAATGGTGATGGTTTCGTGAATTAAGACTAGTTATACATGTTGAATTACGTGCTAATATTATAACTGGTTTAATCTGAATTCACCAAATAACAACGCTGCACAGTCTTTTTTCATCAATGTCACATCCAATAGTATTTTTTCTTATGACTGAGAAACTATTGTCTGTTGTTTTATTCCGAAATTCGCTTGTAATCGATCCGTGTTAAGTAATTGTGTTGTGGGCGGCAGCTTGGTGTGGCAACCAGAAAACCCACGACTGTAGCAGACGACGTCTCACCTTACCTCAGGGATCAACAACAGTCTATAGTGACTGTCATTCCCTTATCGTGTCATACATTCACCAGCCACTGTGACAACACCTCAACATCGCCTCCGACTAGATTCACAGATCTTGAGACACTGTCAACCTTCCCCAGAGTGCCACCTGCTTTTGTATATTATCATCATATACGAGGAGCCCTTCTATCGGGCTCCTGCAGCCAGAAAAAAAAAAGAAAAGAAAAAGAAACGATCAGACATTCCACCTGCTGCTCCTTTCAGCCCGCCTATCTTAGTAATGCTCACTGACCCCCCATACTATCTCACTCTCGTGTACTTCTGCCTGCAGCTTTTCTCAACCTGTATTCTCAGATGCAATTCTTACGTCATGACACAACACAAGATTTTTCCAATCTTTATATACACCTGGGCGCTCATGCCCCATGCTTTCAGATCCTCAAGCACCAGGGATCAATTTCTTGCATCAAAACTGCCAAAGCAGTCATCCATTTCTTTCTAAAATACACTCCTACTTCCCTTACTCCTTTCACTGTCAGTTGCGTAACCATACAATCACCCACCTCCTGTATTCTACTTTCATTCCAGTCCACAACAGTCTCGATCTCACTCCCTGACACACTATAATACAGTCCTGCACCTTCTTTACCCGAAGTGCCATCCATTCTTTCGCTTTCTAATTAACCCCAGACATCTCCTCTTGACATTCCCGAACCATTCTTTTCCTTTCCCCTTCAACATTGCTTCATTCAAAAACAGAACATCCAGGTTCCTCACGTCAAATATTGCCTCCTTCCCTTCTTTCTATTCTCGGTTAAGAACACGAACATTCAGACATCCCCAGCGTTACCCTTCAAGGACAAATCCTTATTTGGTTATTTATGTTCTTTTAGAAAGTGACAAGTAAATCAAACAAATGATATACCTAAATCTTTCATATCCACTTATGGTCAGTCTTTTATGTGCGCTCTGTTGAATGAGAAGAAAAAAATTAAAATGAAACGGAGTCAACGATGAAGCAGGATCAACGTCTTGTGTGTTCTGATCACTTAACTGTGGCATGACCTACACCTCGCTTCACTCCCGGAGGGCAGCTAGTTACCAATCCATGCACATTAGTTCGTCTCCTATTTCTTGTGATTTTACTTTACATGGCAGTCTCTTGTGTGGTACTTCATCGAATGCTTTTTGAAAGTCTGTATATGTTATATGAGAAAGGTAATTTTCGAGTCTCATTCATAATGAAATGATAACACTGAAAAAAATCTTGCGAACTTTTTAAGTAAAGTCTTTTGATGGGAAAGCCATGCTGTCTGTCTGATATTAATTCATGATTTAGAAATTTTAAGATTTTGTCTCACTATCTTTTTCTTCTGTTTACCTAAAACTGACGTGAGGTTAATCAAGAGGCAATGTCTGGCATATTTCTGATCTCCTTTCTTAGATACTAAAAGATTTGGGTCCGCGTCCGCTCGCTCCTGCGTTGGCTACCACGTGGCCCTCCCTACCAACACCATACCTTCATATCCTGGCAACCACACCCTCCCTCACCACCATCACTCTTTCCCTCCATGGTTACCACAACCTTCCTTCCTCACCACCACCAACGCCAATATTCCCTCCCTCCATGACTATCATACCCTCTCTCATCACTATCACTACCTTCCTGGCCATCACACCCTCCTTCACCACCTTGCCCTCTCACCCCCCTACTCAATAACCATCACCACCACCACAGCGGCCTCCCTCCCTAGCAACCACTCCCTCCCTCAGCAACCCCCCCCTCTCCCCTCCCCCGAAGCTACACCAGACGGCGCAATAACACTGTTCAGTGTTTTAGCGACTCACTCTCACTACTTTCCTCTCCATCCCTCCTATATCGCCGGAAGAACCTTCCCGCTCGACTATAGAACACCAAAATATAATATCTTTCTCTGAAAAGTGTATCACGGCAACTGTCTGTGAGGGTTTGCGATAGTGATTCTGGCAGATTCCTCGCCTGTCTACAGGAATGGTGACGTTTAGACAAACAGATAGACAGACGGACAGAAACACAAGTTTCTCTTTATAGTGTAAATAAGTGTGAGGGACGTATGATATTTTCAGTATTTCGTTTAGGTATTTCACCTTCTGTTAGTCTTTAGGTTAAGTAACTTATCTTCTCTTTGTCTTTAGTAGGCTTTAGGTCAGGTACCTTAACTTCTGTTGGTCTTTAGGTTAGGTACCTTGGATTCTGTTAGTCTTTAGCTGAATAATATTGGTGATGTGCGGTATCATTTTCCATTTGATAACCCTCAGCATCTAGGGCTAAGCTATCAGGGCCAGTCGATTTGTTTGGGTTGATTCTTTCTAGGAAAGGATTATATTTCTAGACCTAAATTCGAAGGCCCTACTAATGAATCCAAGAATTATCTTCGCTGTCTTCGCTACTTCTGTGTACTGCTTACTTGGGTTTAGGTCACCAGAGGTTAATACACCTAAGTCATTTTCCTCATTTACCTTTTGCAGTTCAAAAGAATTCACACTGCAGCTTGCCATTTCGTGTTTACTACAGATGCGTAAAACTTTACACTTATCAGTATTAGAATTAATTACCATCTTTCAGCCCAGTCCAGAATCGTAAGTACCGGTGTCTAGTTTGCTGTTTTTAACACAGCTTAAGACACCACATCCTGCCTTATGGAAACAATCTTTTGTAAATAGTTCATATCCTGGGACTGTTGGTCCAGTTAGTCAATGTTTATTCTCAGAATTTAACTATGTTTCTGAGACTGCAATAATGTCTGGTTTCCCTGTGAGGCTCCTTACATTTAAAGTAATGGAAGACGATGCTTACCAAATGACAGGGTTAGCGTGTACAGCTCACGCAGGATAATCTATTAACGGCGACAGATCGTACGAGTTTCGTGTTGTGAGGCGTTATATGTAAGAAGTTATTGTATGTTTGTGAACTGAAAGCCTGCAGCCCACATGTGGGTTTAGTAGACAGAGGAGACAGAACATGGGCTAAAGGAGCGAAACGAGAGAGTTTACATGAGTTTACATGAGGAAGGCAGACAATAGGAAGATTGATTGGCCCACGACTGAGTTGTCAGTTGAAAAAAAGTCTAACTTGACAAGAAAATGTAATTCCGCTCAGCAATTTTTTAAGCTGTCACCGACTCCCCGCTGCTGCACATTAGTCTTCTACTGTCCTCGTTACCGCTGTCGTTTATAAAGTTTATTTCTGGCGTTTTTCTCAGAGTATACCTGAATTTATGAAGTATCTGACCAAACATCTTTTGAAGGTATTTATAGTCTTAGCATTCACTACGTCTGACGGTAACTTATTCCAGTGCTCAACACACCTATAGGA
>JAYMFT010034171.1:0-15756 GCA_038088735.1 Panulirus argus
GATGCGTGGATCAAGTGTTTGCTTTGAAGAATGTGTGTGAGAAATACTTAGATAAACAGTTAGATTTGTATGTAGCAGATTGATTTTGTGACGAAAGAATAGATGGTGAAAGCCTTTTGTAAGATGAAATATGGGAAGGCATCTGGAGTGGATGGTATTGCAGTTGAAAGGGGGTTACTGTTGTTGTTGAGTGGTTAGTAAGGATTTTCTGTGTATTTGTTGGTAAGGATTTTTAGTGTATGTATGGTTCATGGTAAGTGTCTGAGGATTGGCAGAATGCATGTATAATGCCAACACATAAACGCAAGGAGGATAAAGGTGAGTGTTCAAACTACAGAGGTATAAGTTTATTGAGTGTACCTGGCAAGTTGTATGGTAGGATAATGATTGAGAGGGTGAAGACATGTACAGCACATGAGACTGGGGAGGAGCAGTGTGTTTTCAGAAGTGGTAGAGTGTGTGTGGATCAGGTGTTTGCTGATAGAGATGCCTTGTGGAAGTTCTTAAGAATATATGTTGTGAGAGGAAATCTGCTAGAAGCAGTGAGAAATTTTTATCAAGGATATTAGACGTGTACAAATATTGATGGATCTGGAGAAAACATATGATAGGTTTGATAGAGATGCCTTGTGGAAGTTTTTATGAATATATATGTTGTTGGAGAAAAGCTGCTAGAAGCAGCAAGAAGTTTTTATCAAGGGTATAAGACACGTGTACAAGTAGGAAGAGAGGAGAGTAAATGGATCTAAGTGAAGGTTGGTCTGCATCAGGGGGTTGTAATGTCACCATGGTTGTTTAATTTGTTTATGGATAGGGTAGTGAGGGAGGTAAACAACTGCAAAAGTTGGTGACTGAGTTCAGAAGGGTGTGTGAAAGGAGGAAGTTCAGAATAGATGTGGATAAATGCAAGGTTTTCAAGTTTAGCAGGGTTGAGGGACAGGTAAGTTAAAGAGTGAGATATGAGTGGAGAAAGTTTAGAGGAAGTGAAGTGCTGTAGATACCTAGGAGTAGACATGGCAGTTAATGGAACCATGGAACTAGAAATGAGTCATAGGGTGGGTGAGGGGGCTAAGGTTTTGAGAGTGCTGAAGAATGTGTGGAAAGAGAGAACATTATGTACGAGGGCAAAAATAGGTTTGTTTGAATTTGTTATAGTCCCAGTAATATTATATGAATCTGAGGCATGGGATGTAGATAAGGCTTTGTTGAGGAGAGTGAATGTGTTGGAAATTAAATATTTTAGGACAATATTTGGTGTGAAGTGGTTTGACTGAGTAAGTAATGAAAGGGTAAGAGAGATGTAAGCTATTAAAAGGAGTGAGGTTGAAAGAGCGGGAAGTGGCTTGATGTTAAAAATTTGTTTAGATACTTATGTTACGCCAACACTGCAAATTAAGGATCTCATGTTTATATACTATCAGTATTTGAGTTAAGGGTTCTTATCTCTATATGTTGCCAATATTTGATTTGGAGATCTTATCTTTATATATCAAGAATATCGGATGTAAGGATCTCTGCCTTATATATTGTTAACATCATACGTTAAAGGTCCGGGCTCTATATATTGACAGCACTTAATGTTGACAATCTCACCTTGTTGTATCGTAAGCATTTCATGTAAAAGTCCCTTCTTTAGTACCTTGAACATTTAATGCTAGTATTTACTTTCTTACTATTGGCAGCTCTCTGTGTTCAGCACAAGAACTTGATATTTGCCTCCAAGCTCTCCTGAATGACAAACTGCCACTAGAACGAAATTTAACAATTGTAAGAGTATGAAGAGCCTTACAACAGCAAGAATGTGCAACCATTAATAACAAGTACAAAATACAGAGGCAGCATCAGTAAAGAAGATGATAATGATAGGGAAACAACAGCAGTGGAAGCAGCTTTAGAAGATCAGTGACAGTAAGAGCATATAACAACGGTAACAAATAGAGACAATAGGAACAGCATTGATGACAGGGAAGTGACAGTGGCATAACAGTGAATCTAACTCTAAAAGGAAGGTCAAAAGCATCTTGGTAAAAATTTCATTGTTAATGAGAAGGACTATTGCTCTCTCTCAGTACAATTATGCTTTTCATATTATTGGAATTGTTATCACTGGCAGCATTTCCTTATGACATGGACCATAGTTAATAATAAATTAATTGAAACTTCACAATCTTATGGTACTGAAACGTGTTTTGAAATTTGCATGGTGTTTCAGAAGTCAACCCTCTACTTGGAAGTCAAATTGTCACAGTTAAGGAGTGTATTTATTCAAGACTCAGAAATTGCCAAGTTACTTTCTGTCAGTGGTCCTGGCATGAACTCTGAACTGTTATATTATACATGGAGAGTGAGATGGTATTGTTTATACATATTTCTAAAAGGGGTTTCTAGGATGTTTTATGAATAGAATTATTCAGATACTGATATTGGGATTAAACTTAAAAATACCAGTCAATTAATGTTGACTGTGGTTGAGAGCAAACAAAAGTAGCAGACTTGCAACGTAACAAAGCAAGCCATCATCTGGAAAGTACATGCCGATACATTACTGCATTTTTACTTGTCAGGGGTAGGAACATAAATAAGTTAAGAGGAAAGTAAACTGAGAAGCAAGGTAACTGGCATGTATAGCAGATGATGCTGGGTTGGAAGATAAATTATTTTATCCTGTAGGTAAGGAGTATGGTGAATGGCCCTTTCATTATACAACTTTGTTAGGGAGGGCAAAAGTTAGGCCATAGGCTGCTTCAGTCTCTTTAAATCCATTCATATCACAACATTTGACCTTGGGTGACCTGGAGTCGAGTTGGTTAAGGATAGTTTATGTCCCATTAACTGGGCTTATTCACTCAGTGCACCCTGATGTACTGTTACTGAACCTCTGGAGTTGTCATTAGCTGCAGCATTGTTATTTTACATGATTATGTTGAATGCAAAAGAATGATTTGCTAACTGCAACAGAGCACTTTTTATTATGATATATGGTCACATGCATGGATGAGAAACCTATCAATTTATCAGAGTATCAGAAAAGCATTATCCACCAATGTAACCTTGGAAAGTGCATGGATATTAACTCTAAAGAGAGACCATTTGAGTGTTCATTGTGCCAAAAGAGTTTCACTGGTCAGAGTGATTTTTTGAGACACATGACTAATCATACAGGAGGGAAGCCGTATGAATGTTCATATTGCCAAAAAACCTTTTCGTATCGGATTAGTTTAATGCAGCACATGACTGTTCATATAGGGGAAAAGCTTAATGAATGTTCAGTGTGCCAAAAGACCTTCTCCCAGAAGAGTCAGTTAGTACAGCACATGTCTATTCACACAGGAGAAAAGCTTAAAGAGGAGGAGGACATGACACTTCATGCAAGAGATAAGCCATACAAATGTTCACAGTGTGAAAAGACCTTCCTCAATACTAGTGGTTTATTGCGGCACATGACTGTTCATACAGGAGAGAAGCCTTTTCAATGCTCACAGTGTGAAAGGACCTACACCCAAAGGATACATTTAATGAAGCACGTGATTATTCATACAGGAGAGAAACCATATGAATGTCCACAGTGCCATAAGACCTTCGCCTACAGTAGTAGTTTAGCACGGCACATGACTGTTCATACTGGAGAGAAACCTTATGAATGTCCACAGTGCCAAAGGACCTACTCCCAGAAGAGTCATTTAATGAAGCACATGATTATTCATACTGGAGAGAAACCATATGAATGTTCACAGTGCCAAAAAGCCTTCTCCTATAGTAGTAGTTTAGTGCGGCACATGACCACACATACAGGAGAAAAGCATTATGAATGTTCACAATGCCAGAAAGCCTTTTCTCATAAGAGTCATTTAATGAAGCACATGTCTAATCGTCACGAAGAAAAGCCTCTTGAATGTTCACAGTACCTGACGACCTTACACAGCAGTAATATGTTGCAAGAAATGACTGTTCCTAAGGAAGAGAAACCACATGAACGTTCGCAGTGCTGAAAGACTTTCTGCTAGAGGAGCAGTTTAATGCAGCACATGATCTTTCATTCAGGAGAGAAGGCATAAGGATATGCACAATACCAAAAGACCTTCTTCCAGAGGGTACAACTAGTGCAGCATATTGAGTTTTTAGAGAAGGCTGGAGACATGGTGGTTGATGAATCAAAACTAAAGGATCTAGCAGACAGTTGGAAGATACAACAGTTAGAAAGATTAGTGAAGCAGAAAGTTGATGGATATAAATCACTGATGATTTTTGGACTGGAAGACCATGAATTAGGCAAAAACAAAGGGTGAATAAGGAATTGATACTGATTAAAAGACTACTAGAGGCTGTAGACATGCCAAATTAAGTTTCTCAAATGAAATAATGAAGAGAATTGGTGGATGTGTTCAAGACATAAGGTGAGAACCATTAATGGTTATGTTTGATGTGGAATTATGTAGCCAGAATATACTTAAGAAGGCAAAAAAACTCAGAAACATGGAAGAATTTTGGTGGGTCTTCAAAGATGATGGAGCATGGAAAGGCAGAGAGAAAGAAACAAGGAATGGTGTCCAAAGGAAAGGAAATAGGAGACATCATATAAGACAGAAAGATGGATCAGCCCCACTAGCACTTCAGAGAGGTAATGAACCTTAGATAATGGAAATGTCAAATTGAAATTGATACATATCCAGATGGAATTATTAAAAGATAGTAAAGAGGTGAAATTAAAGAATTCATTTAGGGAAAATACATCAATTATTATTGGAGTTGTAGAGACAAAACTTAGTAAAGAGAGATCTCACCTGTTTTGCCCAGTGTTAATGACAGCAAGGAGGGAAAGAGAAGACAAAAGAGGTGGAGAATGGGCTTTCATCATAAAAGATCACTTTAAGTTTCAGGAAATATTTTAAAATAGCCCATTCAAATGATACATGATGGGATGAGTAAATGTAGGAGGGAAATGAATACTGGTGTTGATGATACATAATCCTTTGAAGAACTTCTGTGAACCATAGAATATTATACAGTGATGATAATGAACGAACAGTTAGGATGGTATATGAAGCAGTAAAATGTGCACTTCTCAGAGATGGGAATTTACTAAATAGATTTCAGTTATAAACAGATCGACTTGGGGACTTAAGATTCTTACGGATACATAAAGCCATGGAGTCTCAAGAGAGTACTTAGAGGAAAATTTTTATGCATGAGCATGTCAGTGAGGGCACTAGGATCGTAGGGAATAATATATCATTACAAGGCCTTACTTTCAAACAAAGTGATATGAGTATTAATAAAATAAAATATACACCACCTAGAAAAAGTGATCACTTAGCACTTGAGTATGATTTTGTTGTAAATGAGGATGTAGAAATAGTGCAGTGATAAAGCCAGATTCACTGTGTAGATATAGTTGTGGAAGCTATACATAGCTCTCATTTTCAATAGCAACATAATTTGGGAAATGGAATTCAGTAGCCAATAATCAGAGCAATGTGGTGTAAGATTTTGTGAATTTTAAATGGAGTTGAATTATGAGCACTTTTAGCCTCATATACAAAGGGAAGGTTTAGTAAAATATGTCAGAATGTGAAGGAGCTTAGCAATGTTCCATGTAAAAGATATAGGTGGCACTCTAGTAAGCCAGCATTTATAAAGTTTAGGAGAGCAAGAAAACAAAAGCAGGATGAGAAAGGAGGAACAGAGACTTTGAAAACGAATATTGAGACCAAGGCAGGAGACTATAATCAAAAACTTCTTAACTTCATCAGGAGTTAATTACAGTTAAAGAACACCCAATGAGGCAAATGGATTGAGGGGTAAGAGTTGAAGAGGATGATATAAGGTTGTGTGAGGAACTGAATGACAAGTTTAAGGTGTTTTTACAGTGGAAAACACTTTAACCTCACCACTAGTGCCATGGAATGTGGGGAGGAGGTCTTGGAAAGCATTGGAATATTTAGAAAAGATATGAACCGAATACTAATAGGTCTTGACCCACAGAAGGCTTAAGGTCCTCCTTAAAAATTTTTCCATATATGCTGAATATTTGTACAGATATGCTTTCCAGACTACCTGGAGAAAGATAAAAGGTGGATAAGTGCAGGTGTCACATCTATCAGAAAGAAAGGAGACCCAGTAGATGCATTGAACTATAGAAAGTTCTCCCTAATAAGCATGGCTTGTAAAATGCTAGGAAAGGTAATCAGAGAGCATATGGATGATGTCTTATTGTGGAGAAACTACCTAAGTGAGAGACAACATGGTTTTAGGGTAAGGAGGTCATGTGTTGAAAGAGTGAACCCTGCTTTTGACAAAAGAGAAGGCTGGGTGGATTGTTTGAATGAGGACTGTCATAAAGCATTTGAAATTATACCACGTAGGGAAATGATGTTGAAGCTACGTCTCCATGCTGGAATAAGGGGTAGACCCACTTGATGGATGAATTATATTATCTAAGTGGAAGGAAGCAAAGGATGCTTGTCAGAGGAGGCTTCTTGAGATAGGTTGAGGTTATCAAGGTGTGCTGCATGATTTTACAGTGTTGCCATTTCTCCTCTTGATATATGTAAATGACTTTTCTTTATCCCTGTGAATGACTTGGAGGAAAGATTGGATTCCTATCTAAATATATTTGTGGATGATGCCAAGGTCATGAGGGAAGTAAAAGGAGAGGAGGATTGCATTAGCTTGCAAGGGGACTTAGACAAACTCCAAAGTTGGTTTAATATGTGGTTAATGAAATTCTGCCCATTTTTATATAAAGTAATAAAGATTGGTCACAGGAAAAGAAGGTCTCAATATTATTCAGGAGAAAATAGGCCGTAAGATTCTGAGTGAGAAGCAATTGGAAGTCAATGCTGTCTACCTTGTTGCCAGAGTCCCTCCTTAGAAGAATAGTGAACGAAATAAACTGTCTTCTGGCAGATATTATAGTTGTGTTCAAGTTCAAGGATAAAAGTATATTTAACAAGCTCATCACATTCTACATTAGAATATGGTTCTCAGGTTTGGTCACTGCAGTTAAAGATGAATAAAGGAATGATGGAAAAGTTCCAAAGGAAGGTGATAAAGATGGTTCCAGACATAAGAAAGCTGTTACAGGGAAAGGCTGGAGGCCTTGAATTTGTCCACCAAGGAAGAAAAATAATTGTTGACTTGATCACAATCTTAAGGATTTTCAAGCATTTTCATGATGTAGATATTGAGTAATTTTTTGATAGATTTAGTGATTGAACAACCAGAGACCATAGCATGGAAATGAACTAGCTTGTTTGAAAAGATGTAAATAATTATTTTTATAGTTTAAGAGAAGTAGATGAATGGAATAAACTGAGTGATGAAATGATGAATGTGTAGAGCTTGAAAAAGTTAAGAAAGTTGATTGATAGTGGAGAAAGTTTAAGATATGGGGTCCCATGAATGTAGAACCACCTTCTGAAATACAATGCAGTTAGGTTATTACAGGAAAGAAACCATATGAATGTTCATGGTACCAAAGCACCTTCTCCTATACAAGTAATTAAGTGTGGATCATAACTGTTAATAAATGAGAGAAGTCATTTGATTGCTTACAGTGCCAAAAGACCTTTTCCTGGAAGTGTCATTTAGCATGGTACTTGAAAATTGATAAAGTGGAGAAACCTTATAAATGACCAGTGCCTGATCATCTCACAGATGAAGAGTTTAGTGCAACACATGAAACTTCATAAGGGAGTGAAGCCTTTCATTTATGTCCACTCTAGTCAAGGCATCTGCTACAAGGCTGTTCAGATACACCAGACTTCCCTTCAGTGTGCCAAGATGATATGCTTCCAGCAAATATTTGAGAACTACTTGATCTCTCACTGGATAAGAGAGATGTCTGGTACTTTTGGAGGAGTGAAACAAAATGTTGGTAGTGGTACAGAAACTATCACATGCAAGATGGACATTTGTCTAGAACTGGCCAAAATTGTGTCTGAGTCATCTGTAGAGGCTGAGGTGGATGATGTTTAGATTGTGAGAGAAGAGCTTCAAACCATATACAGTTGATATTTGTACTAGAGAAGAAAATCCTCCTTCCACTGGTAAATGTATATTTGATGATTGGAACAAAGCTCAGCCATTCTGTAACTAATCAAATTAGAAGCATTGACTTGTGCGGCTGTGGATCCCTTGAGATGAAATATTATCCATGGTGTGTTCATGGGCATCACTGGGTCAGTTCTGTCCTTTTCATGTTTAAAATGATGAACATCTTATATGTATATTTCATATGCAGACTTAATTTTAAGTGAGGTAATCTAAAATAATGATAATGGTAATTTAATGCTAAGTAATACATTTTCTGCTGTGTATTTACTTAATTATTAGTGCAAAGCTGTTGGTGGAAGAAATTTTTTAGTGTGAGTAGTTTCAAACAACATGGCATCTGGACTGCTGTATAGTTGATGATAGTGTAGAATTTATTAATACAAATAAAGGTTGAGTTTATTTTGGAAAGAAAATAACTGTACCTCATATTTATAAAGCAAAATTTCCATAAAAAATAACATTGTCCTGGTTTATATTTTGTAATGCCATTTTGTAATCTTTTATATTTTGTTTTACATTTATGTTTATCACTAAATGTTCCAGTTGTAAAAATAGACCTCTTACAAATCTCATAAATGATGAATAAAAGGAATTTCTCCTACTGTAACTGGATTGCATGTGTTTCAAACTGCCATTTGAAGGTATGACATAATATCATTTGAATAACAGGAAATTTTAGTTGGTGTTTTGTCCTCATCAAGGCTATCTATATGTATATTTCTAATGCCCGTTCCTTCCAGGAACTTTCTTTGAGGAGGTGGCCACGACGAAAGATTCTCCACTTATCCCTGTCTTTACATACCTTCCTCTTAAACACTGTTCTGTGCATTCTTCCATCATTTTTCTCCCTCCAGTACTCTTCCACTTTGTTTCCCCATGTCACAAGGGGTCTTCCTCTTACTTCATCCCCTTTAACTGTACTCTCCTTGTAAATTCCCTGTCTTGCAGTCTTTGCACATTTCCAGACCACCTCAATGTTTTACATTTCACCCACTGTACCACTCCAAAATTCATTCCTATTGCATTCCCTGCCTTAACAAATGTTTCATACACCCCCTCATTTCTTTCTTCATTCAGTCTAGTCATACCACATGCTCCTTTCAAATAGCTCATTTCCACTGCCTGGATTCTTGACTTCTGTGACTAATTATGGCAGTTCCTATTAACATCCTGTTGGTATTAGTCTTGCATATATGCAACCCAAGTTTCAAAATTTCCAGGTGTCCTTACACAAATAATGTGAGTAGGAAGCTTATTCCACTCATATACAACTCTATGTAAAATCCATTATTGTACATGATTTCTGTCTCTTTGTCTAAATTCCACTAACTGAAAGGCACTGGTGCACATTGTCTTGACCACTCTGAACATCTTATTTATGTTCTCTACGTTGACTCCATTCATTTAATCTTATTATTTCTCTCTAAATGCCCTTTAAGATAATCTAAACCTGATTTTCTCACTCTGTATCCATAAGTAAAATTTTGATGGTTGGTGCTAGATTTTTTTTATATTCAGTTTAAAGAGAATCCACGTTCTTTTCATAGTTTTTTAACAAGAGTGCTTCACATAATGGAGGTGAAGTCTCGCTAAATTTAGATGAATTCTAAGGTTGTTTGGCAGACATGTTACTTGCACAGATATAACGGTTGATACTTTCTATTCAATGTTATGTCCAAGACTACACTGTTATCTTGCATTTATTATATTACTATTCATTTCTCCAAGTTCCCTTCACTATCATTTTATAACTATTCAGTACATTGAGTTAACCTCCTTCATACTCATTGCTTTGCATTTTTTCTTGTTAAACTGCCTTTTTCACTTTCATTCATCAACAGTTATAAGTTTTTAGGTCCTCCATCAGAGCTTCTCATCTTTATCGGAAAGCTTTGTGTATTTTAATAGGATCAATAGCTGATTTAAATGATTCATACATCCAGGTCATTATTGTGTCATGGATCACAGAGGACTAAGGATTGACTCCTGGGGTATGCTGCTTAAGAATAATCCTCAGTTAGGTGTTACCCTGCTGATGCTAACTGTGCTCTTTGTTCATTTGACGTGCCTTAATCCAAAGAAATAATTTTTTATCCCACAATCCCACAAACATCCACCTTTTTTTGTAAGTCTTGTGAATTTTATGAATTACATTTATTTGTCCTATTTCATTAAAACAATCATTTTTAATACTTCCAAGACTTAAGTCAAAGGATATGGCACAAGAAAAGATTTCATAATGTATAAGAAATACAAAAAAGTAATAAGATGTACTAACTGTACCTTCAAAACTGGAATAACATGGCTCATTTTAAATATCATTCAACCCATGGGTAGGAATACTTTTTTTGCTGAATGTACAAACCAGTTTAAATATCAAAATTTATAGAAAAGCAATAGTAGATAAAAGAAAACATATTGAAATATATATTTTCTACTCTTTTATTTAATGGATATTTCATAATCTTATATATACCATGTCACCATCTGTTGAATGATATAAAAAAAGACAGCTAAGTGTAAAGGAATGCATAGATTAAGGCCTTAATGGTTATGATAAAACATAAAATATTTTCCTGTCATGAGTCTGCACAAATTTCAACTTTATATTTTTTACTTCACATTTTCCCCCCAAACTTCTAGCCCTATCCAGTCACATATTTACTGTTGTAGAATAGAAAAGAGATAGTCTGAGTCATACTTCCCCATACTAAATAATCAAAACTGAATTACATTTAGGCTAATGATGTGTTACCCTAAAATGGAACTGAACCTTAACCCACTCACTGCAGGTGGTGTGTATACATCACAGTCATTTTTGTCTGTTTGCTGTAACTGGAACACATTTGTTATCAATTCTTGAATCAGATGTTACTGTCTGAGGCAAAATATGCTGCTATTAGTGCTTGCTGTGGCATCCAATGCATTGTTTCAAAATACCATAGACAACATTTTCCATATACTGGTAAAGGAAGCCTGAATGAAATCTGCACTCATATTACGTAATAATTTTTGAAGTTTTCTTAAGTCTTACAAGGTAATATATGCTACTGATGGAAACCCTTAGTAATTATATTTGTTTGTACAAAAATATCACACATCTCAGTGTGCATGCTTGAAATTACTCTTGGAGTGCCTGATACATCTGGTTATGGAGCAGTATGAATGAGAGGACATACAGCAGATGTAAAGAGTGTCTCACCAGGTTAAGTTATGCTTAATTTTATTTCGAAAAATACATTCTAGATCATTTTAGTATCATTCAAAAGGGAAATTTTCCAAAATATTTGAGAATGCCCCTCACATTAAGGCTCCTGTAGTGAAAGGATTAGATAAGGCAGTAGTGATGAGGGTCATAGATATCAGGAATAATGTGGTGTTTGTTAAGCAAATGTTGGTGAAAACTAATGAGAATTCAACAAGGCCAATGGAAATCTTACCCACATCCCAAGCAGTCAAGATTTGTCTAAATTTCCAGTATTCTTGTCAAAGTATACCAGACACACCCATAATTGAACATTGTACAATGTCAGTTGCTGATGAATTTTAGCAACTAGATGATGGGGCAAGTGTTGTTCGCACCACCATTCAACCTTCCCACAAGCAGTCATTCCATGTGGTCTCCAGCAGTAGACCATATTATTATTGGTATAGGGAAGGAGAGAAAATGACTGGGAGATGTATAAGAGAAAGTTACAGGAGGTTGAAAAAGAGGGCAATGAGAGTTGGGGTGAGGGAGTGTCAGTAAACTTTAGGGAGAATAAGATGTTTTGGAAGGAGGTAAAAAGTGTGCAAAAAATGAAGAGAAGAACTGGGAAAATTAGTGAAAGGGGGCAAAAAGGGAAGTGATAATAGGCAATGCTGAAGTGAGAAGATGATGTGAGTATTTTGAAGGATTGTTGAATGTGTTTGATTATAAGAAGGGCAGATGTAGGGTGTTTAGGTTGGAGTGGTATGCAGTGATAGAGTCATGGAGAGTTGTTTGGTAAAGAAAGAAGTGGTGAAAGCCTTGCATACGATAAAATGTGTCAAGGTGGCTGGAGTGGTTTAATACTGTTGAATGTATTAAGAAAGGGGATAACTGCAGTGTTGAATGATAGGTAAGGATTTTTCAGTGTTTGTATGGACCATGGAGAGGTATCTGAGGATTGGCAGAACACATGTGTAATGCCATTGTATAAATTTAGGCTTGGTGGATAAAGAATATTCAAACTACAGAGGTATGAGTCTGTTGAGTATACCTGGTAAGTTCTATAGGAGAGTATAGACTGAGAGGGTGAAACCATGTACAGAGCATTAGACAAGGGAGGAGCAGTGTGATTTCAGAAGTATTATAGGATATGTAGATGAGTTGTTTGCTTTAGGGAATATGTGTGAGAAATACTTATAGAAACAGATGGATTTGTATGTTGCATTGATGGACTTGGAGAAAACACATGATAGGGTTGATAAAGATGCCGTTTGGTAAGTCTCAAGAATATACAGTGTGGGAGGAAAGCTGCTGGAAGCAATGAATTTTTATCAAGGGTGTAAGAAATGTGTACAGATAGGAAGAGAGGAGAGTGAATGGTTCCTCTGATTCTTAAAACTCATTACTATTTCCTTATAGAATATTATTGAATAGAATATGATGCTGTGAATATGCTCCGCTGCATTTATCCTGTACTTTAAACACTACACTACCACTGCAGAACAAAATCACACAATATGCAAAAGCAGTTTTGATGCTTGCTCAAACTGTTAATTTACTTTTTCATAAGGTCATTATTTCTTACAAGTGTTTAAGGTGGTAAATTACCCATAGAATGATTTACCAATTTAGGTATGTATCATATTTACTTTTAAGAAGTGAGCAATTTATATTGTTTCTTTCTTTTAGTTTAATTTTTCACACTGTGTTCAAAATACATACACATTCTCGGCTTTGGAGGTAAATATAATGAAATGTTAAGAAATATTATACCTTTTAGACTAAAAACCAGCATGAGGAGGAAAATTAGTTGGTTTATTTGGGGAGGACATTGAATTTATTTTTTGTATCTTTATCTTGAACTTAGTTTCACATTCCACTTTTATATCATACAAAGTCATAGCATTGGTGGTGACTTGCATGAAAATGTTAAAAGATATTGTACTCTTTTGTACTAGAGATAAGTGTGAGGATGGTAACCAAAATGCGTGGTAATGACGTTAGAGGTGTTTTTTCTTTGGAAATATTTTAACTTTACATATCATTTGTTACCAAAATACTGTATCATCCCAGAGTTGCATAAAGAAGAAATTAGGTGCAGTTGTTTTATAATGTCCTCTTGAAGAAAGTTCAAACCTGAGTGTATGTAGTAGGGTTGGCATCCTATGCTGACCTCACTTCCTCACACATAATCCCACTAAAATCAGTAAGTCACTTACTTCACATTTCTCATTGTTGATACTCTTTACTCTCCTCGCCAACTGATACATATTGTAGGTGTACCTCCTCATCACCAGGGTCATCCGACAATCTATATATATTTTGCTCAGAGTCACTGTGTACACATGACCTGCAGGTCAACGGCTATGTCCCTATACTGGTAATTTGTACTAGTATTGAGGAGAACAGATTTCCCCTGTGCTTTCATGGTAGTGGAGGAGACCTCTGGTATACATACAATAATGGATAAAGTTTATCTTATAGTTTCCTGGACTTGGTATATCAACTTTACCAAATTGTTGCTTTCCTAAAGACTTGGTCCACAGCGTCTTAGATATGGGATACCTAGTTTGATAAAGATATCCAGTAAAGGTACTGTGCTTGAAGTAATATTAAATGTTTTGAACCATTTAGATGCTGATGAATGAAATATGATACCAAGGTACCACCAGCCACGCTTTATATAACGGCCACGATACTTTAGCTTGCCAATAAGGGTCTGATCACGGTCACTAGCGGGAGTGGTTCCTTCACACATGTGTTGCTTTCATACTAATGTAGGACCTCTCATTCAGGCGTTGTCTCCCGATGCCTGTGCAGGACAATCGTCCTTGCTCAGTCAGAGCACTGTACCTGGTCCGTAGACTTAACAGTTCCTCCATACATCTGGGATTCCATAAACCCTGTGGCTATTCAGGTTTCATGGCTTTAGCACATAAGACAGTGTGCCCGGATGTCCGTGCACTATATACTGTGCTGTGCACTCAACAACTTGTGTTAGGTCGAGAGCTACTTGGCTTTCCGTATATCGTAACTCGGCTTTGTCATCTCTGTCCTTGTACCGAGTCTCAAGTGGGGTTAATGGCAGTAATTTGCGTGTGAGTTGTAGTGATGATGTGGGCAGTTTAGTGAAGATAAGGCAGCAGGAAGACTCTAAAGGATATGAACTAGTAAGGATTAAAAAAGAGAGTGCCAGTCATCTAATGACATGGTCAGACTGCCAGGCTATGTATATAGCACCTCGATCACAAAAAAAAAAGGTAAGTTAATGAAAATCAAACTAAATTTGGACACACACACACACACATGAACACGTCGTGCTGAGAAAATATCGTGTTCTGGGAATCGACACCCATTTGCTCTTGTGCCTGACCTCACCTGACCACATCATGTAGGGCCATGATCATCCCTGTGGATGCTGAGGGGGGGGAGTAATGATCACCCCCGTGGTTGCTAGGGGTCATGAACATTCTGGAGATGGCCATGTCCAGGCTAATTCAACATGTACACAGGTCCTGAGGACTTTAGGGATCAGTCGGGTAGCTCCTGGGAACTCTCTTCTATCCATGTTTACACTTGGTATCTTCCGTGACACTTGATATCTTCCGTGACAATATCTTCCGTGACACTTGATATCTTCCATGACCCTTGATATCTTTCGTGACACTTGTTATCTTCCGTGACACTTGATATCTTCCTTGACACTTGATATCTTCCGTGACACTTGATATCTTCCGTGACACTTGATATCTTCCGTGACACTTGATATCTTCCGCGACACTTGATATCTTCCGTGACACTTGTTATCTTCCGTGGACACTTGCTATCTTCCTTGACACTTGATATATTCCGTGACACTTGATATCTTCCGTTACATTTGTTATCTTCCGTGACACTTGATATCTTCCTTGACACTTGCTATCTTCCGTGACACTTGTTATCTTCCGTGACACTTGATATCTTCCGCGACACTTGATATCTTCCGTGACACTTGATATCTTCCGTGACACTTGATATCTTCCGTGACACTTGTTATCTTCCGTGACACTTGCTATCTTCCTTAACACTTGATATCTTCCTTGACACTTGATATCTTCCGTGACACTTGATATCTTCCGTGACACTTATCTTCCGTGACACTTGATATCTTCCGTGACACTTAATAAGACGCAGGAAAAGAACCTGTGGAGACTTCCTTTCTCTCACAAGTGCCTATCCCTTGACATGTCTTAATATACATGAAGCTCATACCCTAGGGTAAAATTTTTTATATAATCTTCGAGTTAAGAGCAGGAGAGCTATGAGGAGCTCCGAGTCGCCCTAATCGTGCGGGTCGAAGATTAATCCTAAAGCCTAGGCACATTTAAGAGGACGTTACAGGTATATAGCTGAGAGGTAGAGTTAAGAATCTGAACTATATATAACTTTGTAATTCCTTTATGTAATTGATAATATATATATATATATATATATATATATATATATATATATATATTCACCACACTGGTGAG